>CAJHQQ010001361.1:0-100675 GCA_905132885.1 Moricandia moricandioides
TCTATTTTTAAAAAACAATTACCCTAAGGACGTTGGTTAAATACGCCGATAATCATGGTCTAAGAGCCCCCAATAATCTTGTCCTTAGAGCATGTTTATCGGGGGACAAAAATGGGTCTCTAAGGGGGGGAAGGGGCCCACCAGACCAAAAAACCGTCGCCAACATCCCATAATTAAGAGATGTCTTCTACTTGTCTCTTGTTAGTTTACGGGTTCCACTGGACCACTGACACGTGGCAGCCCGCGATTGATTCATTTTTATTATTTTTTTTAAATCAGAAAAGAAAGGAAAAAAAGAAGAAGAAGAAGCCCAAATGGGTTTCACTGATAAACATGCTTTTAAACACCCTAATTAAGAATCATGGTTTTAAAAACCGGATTGGACTATGACTCGCTAAAGAAGTCGAGTCCGGTTTGATTTAAAACTCGGATTTAAGAAAATCTAATAAAACCGGTAAAACCAATGATCCGGGTCAACTTTAAAACCCGGTTCTAAAAAATGAACATATAAATAATGTATTTTCAAATGTTATTAAAACTTAATATTTCATATATTATTCTTATTTTGACATATTCATAAAATCTGAGACTTTAGTTGTATAAATAAATAAATACGGTAATTTAAACAATCAATCGTTTGGTTTTTATCAATTTCAGTTTTACATAGTATTCACTTGTTTGTTATATATATAATTAGAGTTATTATTATTGTTCATTTTTCTAGTTAATAAAGAGAAAATAAAATATATTATATGTAGAATTATTTTCAGACTTATATAATGTAAATATATAATTATATATACTATTTAAAAAATAGAAAACAACCAGTAGGTATACCGAGTCGGTGTTCGGTCCGGTTTTCAAAACATTGTTAAGAACCCATTTTGCCATGGTTTTTGCATTGTTTGCAGGCTCCACTAGCACGTGACTATCCGCGATTGGTTCGTTTTTAATTTATTTTTTAAAATCAAAAAAAAAAAATAAGACCTCATTTGGATTTTTGGGATAATTATGCTCTTATATTTCTGCATGAGTGTTCTAATCTTTGATATACTTGGATATACTTAAGAATATCCTGTACGTACCTGCTACTTATAAGAACTTTTTGTCTTGAGTCATTGTTCAAACAAAATCTCAAATCTTAAAAAGTGATACGCGAATAGGATACAAAGTATGCCAGTTTTATTATGCCTAACTTCTTTTTAAAATAAAATGTAATGACTAATGATTCCATATATATATAGTCAAGTACCTTAATGTACACTTGATGTTGCCAAATTCGAACTTTAGACTTTTAGAAGTTTAGTTTTTGGTCTTTTCAAAGTTAGATAACTTTTTTTTTTTCAAAGATAACTTTATTGAGTGCAGAACATGTATGTAGATAATATTCGAATTGCGTATATAGATCAGTTTCGAGGTTCTGCATTTTATACGTCTTCATGTGGAAGCTTAATACAGTATATTACAAGAACATTCCTACGGATCTTCCGTTTCAGGAATCACTTTTTATTTTATAAGCGAATTATTTACCACCCTTTTCCCTTTCCCACATGTAGCGTTCTTTAATCTTCTTATCATTACTTTGTATAAAATTCATAAAGAAGCAGTCTCAAACCCCATTTTGTTAAGTCTTAACCATCCCATTATTAATTTTTAGTTATCATTTTAATATGAGCTGATCATTCAAATAAGCCAAAAGCAAATAAATAAATAAATAGGTTGGGAGTTCTAAATATAAGTGTACGTAAACTAGAGCTTAAATGTCTATAAAACCATAATTTAATCGGTTGACAATGGTTTTACAACAAGTTCTAGAACATACTATGTAAATGTAATACACATTGTATTGACTCTTTAGTCTCTTTTAGATGAAAAACTAGAGATAGTTATTTTAAATGAAATGATACATAAACAATATGTTTTAATTTGTTGCGATCATGCAGAAGATGTGCCCAAGGATTCGGATACCATAAGAAAAAAGTGGTAGGATGCACTTTATGTTAAGAATGTCTGAGCAAAATTTCGTGTGGTAGAGAAGATTATATTCCTTAGAAACTATACCGAGAAGAGACCACATTCAGACCAAAACCTCAGTCTTATTTACAATTCAGTATAGCATTGTACCGTGGAATATGCTTGTTTTCAGGAGTATATATATACAAACATAAAATTTATAAGTTACAAATGTGAAGAGGTAAGATATACCAAAGGTGAAAATGCATTACAGGGCAAGATCTCTATTGGCAGGAAACTATTACTTAGATTTTTGCATATTTTTGTGCATTGATTTGTAGTGAGTTCTCTGCCAAAGGAGATTTGCCCCGGTAATTCTTCTGCACCAATATTTCAAAAAAAAAGATAGATGTGATAATCAGAAGAATTTTTTCACAAAACCTAGAATTAATAAATTCCTTTTTTTTTCTTGTCTTCGTGCAGACTTTGGTTGATGTTCATGCATGGCGATGGAGATCATCTCATCATCGCTTTGTCTTTTTGGATAAACTATCTCTCTTCGTATTTGAATAAATGTAGAAGGTGATATTTTATTTTTACTTTTGGGATAAAATGTGATATTGGTTGCTCAGCACCTAATTATTAGTTATGTATTAGAGTCCCACATCGGTGGTGTTAATGATCCTTGGGAAATATATACGTGGTGTACTAATCTCAAACTTTTGAGTTAGTTTTTGAGTGTGAATTATACCTATTACTAATATGGTATCAAAGTCTATAGTATTTGGCTAGTTTGACGTTCGATGTTGAATAGGCCGTTGCGTTGTTGCAGGTGAACCGTGTTCTAAATCAGACTCTGTTTTGTCGCTTCTAGCCAAACTTGAAACATCTCCCCCTTGCCCATAATGTTTTTGAATACTTAATTATCTCGAGATTAAATCTATATAGAAGCGTTTTATAATACATTTTGTGCTTTTCTTATAAAAATAATATTGAGATAAATTTTCTACCGTCGCCTCTTTCCATGTTCAATCTCCAATATTCGCAAAAAGAACATCCATTTCAATCTCATTTTGCTCCCAAATAACTCCGAAATACTTATAAATGCAAATGACCCTACTTGAACTCTAATATGATCATATATTGACCGACAAATGATGCTCAAGCATGTATCAACCATGAACTCTAAGACATGCAAAACCATGAAAAGTCCTATAAACCTTTTATATGGGGCCAAAACCCAAACGCTGGCCCATATCCTAAGTAGACTGAAGTCCAATTTCTCACAGATTTATAAATAGTATTGCAGTGGAAAAATATGACCAAAATTTGAGAATGAATGTATGTTTAGATCTTGCAATGAAGGTGTGATGGAGTGGATTTGAAATTTTTTTTTCTATTGTACACTATTTCCTTAATTATTTTGGAGTGTTTTTTTCAATCTCATTCTATCAAACGTTGAGATCCCTAGTCCATTATGCCAGCATACATGATTATGTAACATTAAGCATATATATAAATATTGCATTTTATCAATTAATAAGCATAGAAGCATTAAAGCTGTTATAGTTAATAGAGAAACTTGGTTGGAAAAAATATACAAATACTACTGGATCAAAAATATTAATTAAAATATTGAAATAAAAATAATTTATGGCATGTTGTACAAGAACCACGCCGAGGTTTTAGGAAAAGTCAGAGATGCCAAATTATTAGTCTCATTTTTAATAACATAATTTACATGAGATTAGCCACCAATAAGATATTTAAATGGGATGTCAAAAAAAGAGAAGAAGATATTATATGCAGTCAGCAATACTATATATATATATATAGTTTGCCAAATTGTGGCTATAATTCTGTTGAATGGGAATTTGTAGTTAGGTGCTGAACAAAATATTCAATAAATTTTATTCCCTCTGTTTCAAATTAATGTATATATTTAAAAAAATAATTTTGTTTCAAAATAATACAATTTTTATATTTTTAATGCGTCAATTAATAGTAAATTGCAAATTTTAAAGTGTTTATTAAAATTTTATTGGTTAAAAATTATGGGGGAATAGTTAACTACAGAAAATTATAAATTGGAACCTTAAACATTATATGTTTTATTAATTAGTGTGAAAAATTCTAAAATATACAGTAATTGAAACAGAAGGAGTAATTCGATTTTTTTTTTTTTAATTTGAAACTGAAAATCCGAATATTTGTAACTCTGGCGAAGAAAATCAAACTAAAATGTATCATCCATGAAAAAAACGAATCAAATCACAAATACTAACAATTTTAGGAATGAATAATCCAATTTGATCCATTATATGCATTTAAATACATATATTTAAAGAATTACACGTATAAAGCTATATAAATATTATATTTATAGAAGTTTTAGTATATATTTTTATTTAGAGAAATTGCTAAGAATAGCGCATCAAGTTAATTACCATTTTTCAAAAATACCCTCAATCAAAAATATATTAACATTTCGATTTATACATTTACTGATTATTTTTAGGGTTTAATGTTAAAGGGGCGGGATTGAGTTTCTAAATGTTTTTATAAAATTTTTTAAAAAAATAGTTTAGTCTATTTTCATCATAAATTTGAAGTATTTTTTGAAATAGTCATTCATTAATGGTAGATTTGAAAAGTGATATCAAACTTGTGATAAAACTAAATTTTTCCTTTTATTTATAGATTTATTATAATAGTTATTAAAAAATTTAAAATTAAATATTTTTTATTTTTCTAATAAAATATTATTATTTTGGATTTTATATAATTTAAAATTATTATTTTATTTGTACGGATCGAATCGGATATCTGGTTAAAAATCTAAAACTTACGGGATATCCAGGACACCGAATATTCATGTGGCAACAGATCAAATTAAATCAGATAATTGATTATTCAGACGAAACAAATCAGATCAGAATATCTCTAAAAAAATCAGATATTCTATCTGTTCCCACCCATAAATTTGTAGCCACATTGCTTCACGCATCAATACATTTCAATGTATTCAACCAATATCAAACTCAAAGTAGGAAAATTATAGCTTTCCTTGTCAAAACTAATTAAATAGTTGGGTGTATATCATTATTTTTATTGAAACCTATCAAAGTATTACTTATGTAAGGGGTACTTTCTATAACTTTTTTTGTTAAAACCTTTATATAACTTTTTATATATTTAACTTCTACAACTGTAAATAAATCCATGATGTTTTTCTTGTTAAACAAACGACTGCGACTTTGGTTCATATTTGATCCGATTATGTTAGCCAGCTTTTGTTTTCAAATGTGTGTTTATGCTGATTACATCGCATGATGTTTGTGAGCATTTTTCTTATATGAGTATATTTCCCAGTGACGAAAAATAAAATCATATTTGAACAAAAAATCGTTTTCCTATGAAAAGAAAGAATACTATGCATATGTTGTACAAAATATTTTCGATTAGAAGAGAAAAAATTAAGAAAACGTGATAACTATATAAATATTTTTTCCTTATTAAATATTTCATTTGCGTACTCATTGGATGTTCGGTCCATATATCCCATTTATGTTGTCTCTAATTGATGAGATCAGCGCAAAGAAAGGGTAAACTTTGATCAGTAAACGATAACCATCACACATAAATAAGATTATCTATATGATTACAAATCAGATTTTAAATTATTATATATGCGTTAATGATGATGTTGCTTTTGGTGAAGGAAAAGGGTCATAAGAACTTTAATTTTAATATTGCACATAGTTCCGGCTCGTACTTTGGAGTACTTATTGAGTCTTTGGAATTGCATTGTAAACAATGCACCATAGGCATGCCATAGTTACACACAATGCATATGCACACCAAGATGCCCAAACATCCATAAAGTTATAAACATAAATAAATAATAAAAGAAAAGAAGTGGATATGTATCTTATGCATTAGATAAGTAATATCTCTTTTAACAATAGTATAATATCTCTTTTCAATATTCATATATACATGATACAGTTATATATATGCAGTATTATAATGTTATAGCTAATACTCTAAAGAAGCAATATACATAGCCGACAAATAAACCATATATATATATATATATATATATAGAGAGAGAGAGAGAGAGAGAGTACCATATTAAGATGATCTATAAAAGTTGTATCTAGAATTCAATAGCTGAGAAATCAAATATAACCTCTTCAAATAGGCAAAGACGATGAATAAGATGTATATTAGTATCACATATTAGACAAATGCATTAAAAACTGAATTTTATTAGGAATAAAACTTGCTTAATCAGAATATACTCGTAACTGGAGTTTAATTTGCCTAAGACCTAATCTGATTTTCATGCATGCGACACTAATACACCTTTTGTGAATGGGAAAGTTCTTGAAAAGGATAGAGATAAACTTTTGATCCAAAACAAATCTTGAAATGGGTTTGATCATATACGTTCCCATTTGCTTGTTCACACATACTTCACCATCTAATGAACCTAATCATCCTCCAATCATTTTAATACATTGTAATAAAACGAAGTGTTTGAACATTGGTGAACAAAGACAAAAATAAAATTAAATAAAACAAGTGTATATTAATAATGCCTAACCCCATCTTCAAAGTTCAAACCACCCCATAAAACTATTATATCATAAACAAAGGGTGTGATCATATGTAACCATCGCCTAATAGTCAAATTATTAGCTATTAAAATAACAATCATTCGGGGTCCATCTCTTAATGATAAGGATATAAAGTATTATTAGTTGTTTAAAATAACAAGTACTAGAGATTAACTTGACATATGCTTGCACGTCCTCTTTCATACACAACCCCTCTTCGTCTCCACTTCTCTCCATTTTCTCTTATCTCTTTCTACTTCTACTCCTCTTCTTACTTCTGCAATTCAGATCTTGTCTAAAGCGATCAAGATCAACGAAAATATCTCATTCTTGGTCGATATCATTGATCGACACTTCTTTCTTCGCTTAATTTCTTGTAAATATATAGAATATATAAACATGAAGCGAGGTCTAGGTATGGCGAGAAGCTACAATGATCACGAAAGTAGTCAAGAAACCGGACCCGAATCACCAAATTCTCCAACGTTCAACGCTACCATCTCTTCTCATTCACCTAAACGAAGGTAAATCTAATATACACACGATTCAAACTATAAAATAAAATTATGAAAAAGAGCTTAGCATTATAAGTGGACTATATATTCATATACTGATGTACTTTTTAATCAACTATAGTAGGAGATCCATAGAGAAGAGAGTAGTGAACATACCGATGAAAGAGATAGAAGGATCTCGGCACAAAGGCGACACAACTCCACCGTCAGATTCATGGTCGTGGCGTAAGTACGGCCAAAAGCCCATTAAGGGATCTCCTTACCCTAGAGGTTATTACCGTTGTAGTAGCACAAAAGGTTGTCCTGCAAGGAAGCAAGTCGAGAGAAGCAGAGACGATCCAACGATGATTCTCATCACTTACACCTCTGAGCATAACCATCCTTGGCCTCTCGCTTCCTCTTCTAGAAACGCACCCAAACCTAAACCCGAGCCCAAACCCGAACTAGAAGTACTAACCGAGGTGGGGCCGGAAGAGGAGGATGATGATAATAATAATAATAATAATAATAAGTTTATGGTTCTTGGGAGAGAGGTTGAACCGTCTTGTGTCGTTGATGAGTTTGCTTGGTTTAATGAGATGGAGACCACGTCTTCGACCATTCTTGAGAGTCCCATATTCTCAGCTGAGAAAAAGACAGCTGTTTCTGCATCTGCCGATGACGTGGCGATGTTTTTTCCGATGGGGGAGGAGGATGAGTCTTTGTTCGCCGATCTCGGCGAGTTACCGGAGTGTTCAGCGGTGTTTAGTCACAGGAGTAGGGTAGTGGGGTCACAAGTGGAGATCTTTTGACACGTGGTGGTGTTTTAGTGGATACTATTGTTGCTCACATGGGAAGCGTTGTACGGCACGGCGGTTTTTTTTCTTTCAATAAGTTTCTCAAGTATCTATCATCATAGACTGTCTCTAGTCTCTAAACACTTATCATTTAAAAAAAAGGGTATGATTCGATTTTGTAATGTTCATTTTGTTTTCCTTTGCTACACTCCACTCTTTGAATATTATTATCCTTTTCTCTATTTATATGATTTTACTTAGATCATGAAATACCCACTTAACGACAGAAAATGCTAATAAATTTTATATCTCTAACCTTATAGTAGAGATTAAACAAACATATTTTTGGAACTTCATCTTAAAACTTAAGAATTGCTGGTACATGATTACATACGTGATTTTAATAAACATTACGCGAAGAATATTAATAGGAGAATTGATTAGTTGTGATATGATTCACGTTACTATGCCTGCCAAACTCTCTGTAATTACTATTATTAAAGTCTGTATATATAACTTTTATATGTTCACATTAACTGTAGTTCTGACTTTAGAGGGGTTTTTATTTTATAAAATTGCGGCAGTCCAACCTCCTCTACATAATTTTGTAGTATATATATTTAAGCGTACGTAGTATTCTACGTAGAGGAAAATAATGGTGTGCATTTTTAAATGTAGGACTAAGAAACTATAATAGAATATATATTGTGAATTTGTGATGACTATCTCTACTAAAGAAATCTACATTTTGGAAATGATTGAAGTGTTAATACGTTGTACTATACTTTCCATCGTCCTTTGCAAGTAATTACAGAGATAAACTTGCATCAAAAGATCACAAACTTTCATTCGAAGAAAAACCAATTAAATGGAAAGAAAATCAGAAACTCTTAAGCCAAACCCTAGGAAAGCAAAGACCACCGATGACTTTTAGAACAATTTTTTCTAGCTTTAGACATCATCGTTTCCACCGCTTTCTTTGTCGTCTTTTCCACCACACCTGCTCGACCCCCACGACCCTTTATTTTCATCGATGTTTCCCATGATCTTATTTGTAGACATATATATCACACGAAAGTAGAAATTTTTTTAAACATTTTATAATTTTATAGGATTTTTGACGCTCATATCATGATCATTACAGTCCACCTAATGATGATTTCCAGTTCTACTTTTAATGTTGATTCAACCCATTCAAACATTAGTCTTAAAATGACTACGTTTTGCTGCAACGGAGAACATCTATCTGATTAGTGATTACATTGTTGTACGTAGAATATGAATACCAGGTTTGGGCCTTGGATCCCGCTATATATTGTGTATTTTACTTTACGAAAATTGATTCAATCTAAATCATTGTAGGGAGGGAGTATTGAGACTCCTTTTTATCTATTCATCTCTTTGTGTGTTGGGCCTAAACTACGTTAATTGAATCTTATTTGACTTAAGCACCAGGATCTTAGAAAACTATTTGAATACTTTCATTTATTAACTATAACCGCCGACCAAAAAACTCATCATCGTTATTAAATAAGTAGTCTTTCGGCCCAACCAGAGATTGAATTTTGTTTATTCTTTCTATGAAAGTGCACATGCACGTACGATTAGTACTATCAGTCCAATTGAGCAAATGATGCGACGACACAACAAAATAAAAATGAAAAACGTCATTTTGTTTTAGTTAACAGAAAATGAAAACTCGACAACACCCTTACAAAAACTAGTGTTTTGATTTATTTATTTCTCATTTTTTTTTCATTTACCAACACTCGTACGCTTTTCTTCGGAAGTAATTACTACGTTTAACCAGAAGGTGGTGATGGTGGTTCCCCTGTGTCCGCTAGTGACACTTCCTTCGCCTTCGGGCTTCTATCTCCTGTGATATACAGGTCTCTATTTGGGTGTGTCGACTGGCCTTCAATCAGTTCTTGTCTCGACCTCCCTACCACTCCTTCGTGTAAGGTCTTTCATGGTCATCTTACTCTTTGTTTTCCACTTACTTTACTGTTGTAGAATGGTCTAAACAGATATTTTGTGTGGGTGACGTTGGAATGAGGGGTTCATGATTTTAGCTGGTGATATACCGATGTGTGTAGTCTCATTTGGTTCTACCTTTGCGATCTCTAGTTAACATTTATATTGCCTTGGCGCGGTCGTCTGCAGTATGGCGGTTCCTATTATGGGCTTTATTCTAGATGTTGGTGGTGTGTTCGTGTATCTCTCTTCTTGGTGGCAGGCAGAAGAGAAAACTTATTGTCATTTTCAGTCCGATGAATATGGATGTGACGGGTTATATCCCATTTGTCCCTCGTTTGAATCAGTCTTATTTCCTAATATTTTCCTTCTATATGGAGTGAATTGGATGAACAAGCTTCGTTGGTATTGCAAGGATCTTCCTCCCATCGAATGCTCCTTTCTGCGTATGGTGCAGTGTGTGTGATCCTATGGGTTACGTTAGATACGATCTTTGAAGGAGCTTATGACGTTGTTGTGATACGATCTCATATGGTTTCTTTTTATGATTTGTATCACCATTCTATCCCTTATGTTACTGTTGTTGTTTGTTTGGCTCTCTATGGCCTATTTGTATCCTCCTTTGCTGGAGTGTAAACATATTTAAGATTAATGCAAGTTTAGTTTGACCAAAAAAACCCAGAAGATAAAAAAAAATACTTGGAAATTAAAAGTTTATTGAGACAAAAGGCACAAACTAATACTTTATGTCTGAAGTCAGAGATACCTTAGCCACTGACATCAATCACCAGTCAGGTCCCATTTTGCTCCCCTAAAGTCCAGCAAATGCAATACAGTGGAGAGACCGTTCTGTGTTCTTGGTCGTTGAGAAAAATTGTGCCACCAACTCTTATTATACATATAGCTTGCGACCGGGCTACCTTATTTTCATTATTTAACATTGTTTTTCATTTTCGAAGACAAAAAGGCTATAAACTATATATGATATTTCTTTAAAATGGCGCAATATTTTATAGTTTATAAGCTATATGGTATTGGACTAGACCCATATAAATTACAATATCTGCGAAGCAATTATTGTCTGCATCCCATAACTTGTTTGCTTAATTCACCTTTTTATATGTATATTCTTGTAACAATGTGTGATAGGTTGTGCACAGCGAGATCAAACACGTCGTCTCACGTATTTTAGAAGTTCCAAGTTAAATATACATCATGAAAAAAGAGAAATAGTCGTTAGAGTACAATTAGTATGACTTTGTAAAAACCATTTGAGACTTCTACTCAGTTCCAAGATTTAATATTAAATTTTATATATGAAAAGGAAAATCATAAAAACGAGAATAGTTGTTGCAGCAAGTCAATTCGACTATTTACTATACCTTTGTCAAAGCCTAAAACATATATTGATTCCATCTAATAAATAAATAAAGACAAATCTTACCCAAAAAAGTTTTGGATTTGGGGTTTATGCTTTAGAAATGATACTCCCATTATATTATAGACAGTATACCAAGATAATAAAGGTTGGCATGACCTATATAGATGTTATTGTCGCTGGAATTTTAATGAAGTAAGGAGGACTAAAAGAAAGTGATAAAACGGTAATAATTTTATCTTGAATTCGAGTCTTCCATATATTTGAGGGAATAAATTGGATATTAATACGCAGTTGTCTCGTGTTAAAAACGAAGATATATATGTGCGTTTATTTTTACCAAATATATATATATATATGTGTGTGTGTGTGCGTTTATTTTGTCAATGGTACCAACTTCTGACATTTTAAACGTCGGTTCACCTATATATATTATATATCAAAACGATTTATGTACAATATAATTTTCGTGTGATAGTTTTGCTTTTTTCATCATTCGACCTCTAAATTCTAACCTATCATATAAAATGAATTAAGTGATTTTATTGAAGTTTGTTGTGTGTATAAATCATATGCAGATTAATTAGTGACAATTATCATGTGGGAGAATTATTAAATGGTAAAGTTTTGGATTCGAGGAACTCTAAGCACACCAACAATTTATATGGAGAGTCAGTGAAAATTCATATATGAAAGATTTAGGATCGGTTTACAGAACTGTGAACTTGGGTTCACGGGACGGGTTGTCACAGTTGATTTCTAATTTGCTCTCCTCAAAATTTCAACTTATCAAAGTCTCGAGGACTGGATTTCATTTGTTGAAGAAGTGGTGGCTGCTTATGTTATCGTCGATGTGGTTGTCTGAATTTCATGTTATCTAGTCCTCGAACAATGTTTTTTCTATGGAGTGTAACCACCTTTGATTTTAGTGAAATTGTTGTGAAAATAAATAGTAACTATAGGAAAAATAATTTTAATTGATTGGCAAATTTCTAGAGTCAATAAAAATTAAAAAGAATTTACTTCTCTTGTTTACTCTAACAATGCTAACCAATCACACTCGTTATGTGTAGGCATATATTACATACTCACCAAAGAGATCAAATGTGAAAATATAAAGGAGAATACAGTAGAGACGATGCATGGGACCGGACGTGTTCAAGAAACGGCGGAACGCGCCAATGTTTCTCTGTTGATCGGCAACACCAGAACATGGCCATGTGACCCCCCACCCACTCTTTTTTCTTCTTCTTTTTGTCATTTCTATACTTCTTTTTCGTCTGTTTTAATTTTTAATTGATGAAAGCATGATTCATCTTTTTTACAAAAGACTTTCCCCTTAACAGTATTGGACGAACGTCACATATATTTACTTACATCCACCGATGGGCTAAGTATACATATACTGCTATATATGTGTATATTGTTTAAGTCATTTTGAAATTTGCAAAATCATCATAGAATAATCCACACTGAATTGTTTCTTATTTAATTTTGGAGACTTTTTAACAATCTTAGGGACTACCAATCATTAATAAACTTTTCTAGAATTTGATTTTATTTTCTGAAGTGAGAGATTTTACTATATTATGTTCTAAATTTTGACGCAAAAGGCTTTAGTTGATGGTAAATTTATAAAATTATCAGCTTATTTTATTTAACATTAGTTGGAGAGCTTACCATTGAATATGCTTATAATACAAGGAATTATATAAATAAAATATACTATTTTCTTGACATTTTTTCATAACATCCCAATTGTTTACATGGACCTTTCACACCCGATCTCTCGGCCCGTGATCATATTTTGTGCGATGGACGGTGCATTAATTTTTTGGAGACTCGAAAGTCTTTTTTATTTCCCCTGCAATCATCATATGATTTTTCTTCGTGCTTTGACCTCACTCATATGTTATCGCGAATCACTTTCCGACAGGTCATCAATCATTCAACTACTTTAGCGCAAACACATTTAACTCTAGAGTTTTAAATGGATGTGTAACGAAAAAGGTAAGTACATTTTATCGATATATGTAGTCAAATCAATTATCTTAAGCTTTCCAATATATAACACAAACCGGAATGTTAAAATTCACTCCCCCCTCTCAAAGAACGCAACATCATTGTTGCGCCCCAGGATCATTATTTATGTTTAGTGTGACCCTAACTCACTCCACACTCATTTAGGTTCGGCTTTAGTACTACTTGTAACGCCTTGACCGCTCATGGATAATGAGTCTCTCACGCCCGCTCTCTCGGTCCATGGGCCCCCATTCCAATGATAAGGCAGTGCGTTAATTTTTCGTAGGCTCGAAAATTTTGTTTATTGTCCCTACAATCACCACATGACATTTCCACGTGTTTTGACCTTATTCACGCGATATCGTGAATCACTTTATGATAGATCGTTCATCTTTTCACTACTCCATTGAAAGTACGCTTAACTCTAAAATTCACTAATGTATAACATAAAAAAGTGAGCACACGTTGGTGACATAGATAGTTAAATTAGTTCTCTTAAACTTTCTAATATATACTTAGAATGGGAAATATCTGTTCAAAAGATTATATACAAAAATACAAGATTTATATAATGTTTGTTCGGGACAGAATTGTCCTTTACTTTTTTTTGGTCAAAATACAGAATTGTCATTTACTATAAGGTTACAAGGTTTATACGTGAAGGTGGAGCAGTGGAGGCCCATTCGGAGGCTTAGGTACCGACCATGCTCTTGAGTCTTGACTTTTCTCTGCCTCTATGATTTTGTGTTTAGCTCATTAATGTTACGAACACGCTTGGCAAAGTTGCATAGTTCTACCGATAAAAAAGTGACAAAATCATCATAAGTCGACATATTTAAGAGATTCCCATATCTAAAGCATCCTTATTGAAGTGTTCTATGCTTTAGGTTCTCAAAATATTAATACTAATACATAATTGTGAAGTTTTTAATTATAGGGAAACGAAACCTAAAATATTTAAAAATAAATATTTTAAATTGCATTTTTCATAAAGTTAAAAACATAACAATTAAATAATTATGTTGATATTAATATGCACATTACACATATATGTATTTTGAGAAATTCAAAATTATAACTCATCAATAGAAGTGCTCTTATAATACTCCTATTTCATATTATAAATAGTATGATTTTTTTTTGTTTCAAAATGTAGGTAGTTTGGATATTTTAAGTAACTTTTACTTTATTAGGCATATTGTAACCATTTAACTAATATAGATTTATTTAATTGATTGAATTATGACTAATCAATATATCAAATGTCTTTTTAACTAATCCCATATATATTAAAGGAGAAACATTTTTAAAAACTTACCTAAATCTTAATCACAAAGTGTGTGACATATCTTCACGAGAAGCTTCTATTTTGAAAAATGCTGATGTGTCGAGTGGAGAACGTTTTTCGTGAAAATTTTAACTTTAATGCAAACTAATACTTTCTTTTAAATAAATCTCTAGTTAACAATTAATACGCTCACACATTAACTTTCTAATTCTACAACATACAATTAATGTGATCACACATTAATTTTTTTTAATCAAATTATTTTTAGTTTATGTATTTTTAGTTTTAGTATTAGTAAACTGAAGTCATCTATGTGTAACTATTGAATAATATCATTGTTGAAAGAAAAAAATTAGAAAATCATTAAAGTTCAAATCAACTAAAATGTTGGAGTAAGAATAGTTTTAGAAATTGAAAGTTTCGTACTTTACCGAACATTGCTATGATTGAGGTTTTTTGTAAAGAAATTGAGGTGAAAAAAACCACAAAATTTTGGATTTTTTAGTTTATTCAAGTATTATTTTTTTCAGAGTTTTTATATCAAATAAAAAATTAGAAACATAATCAGATTGGTAGAAAAAAATCAGAAAACAGAAAAGCTTTAAAAGAAAAGAATTCGCAAAATCGATTGAAAAATAGAATTCATGTGCCGAATGAAGAGATCACATATTTTTGACGCAACTCTAACATTTTTCACTCAATTATATTGTGTTTTTATTATGTTTACCAAAAAATTTATAAGAAAATACACGTTATTTGGTTATAGACTACGTCAGTTTTGCAACAATGCCACCAATATTGACATGATGTCCAACTATTTTTATTTATATTCTTAAAGTATGATCTAATAATCATTTATGTAAAATAAACCCTAAACTTTTGTAATACATTTATTTTATTTTGCTTTATATTAGTAGAAGATATTAAGTTTGGGTAAAATATATAGATCCGAAGAACCACACCGAATTTTTTTTGAATGTAATATTAAAACATAAATTAAAATTGATTAAATACTTAGATAGATATAATTTTTTATATTTGGATAACCAGACCCGAATCCAATCCAACCTGATATCTTGGATACCGAAAATATCTAAATCACAAATATAAACTCAAATATATCAATTATTTTAAATCTTATATCGATTAGATATTCAACATATGAAAATATCTAAATACTATTAAAATAGCATCAAGTAAATATCTATAATAACAAAAAAATGTTCAAAATACTGAAAATATCTATATGTTTTCCATCTAAATATTAAACTGAACTAATTTTTATGTAAATTTAAGTATTTGGTTTTACATTATTCATGTTTTATGTTATTTTATTTTCTGATTTTGACGACTTAAGTATATTTAGATTTTTGTTAGAATACATAATTAAAATGGATATCAAAGTCAAACCAAATCAGCAATGATTCGAATCAAATAAGATTCAAATTGAAATTTGTAAATATCCGTATCAGATTTAGATTTCTAATTCTAAAATCTGAATTCCTAATAGACCAACTAAATCCGAACAGATATTATGTCCATTCCTAGGAAAAACTATACGACTAATCCCTCGATACAACGTAAAATAAATAATCTAAGCAATTGTTTCACTCCGCGCACGGCGTGGATTACTACCTAGTAACTTTTTAATCTTTATGCATTTAACTAAAACTACCTACATAATGAAACAGAGCAAATATAGTATATAATAAGAATGATTTCTGTTCATTAGAAATTCTTGAGAAAAAATTATTTTGGTAGAAAAGTTACAAATAAGTTGATTTTTTATTACTTTTGTCGGAGTTTGGTACACTTATGGTTTAGACAATAGAACAAAATTATCAAAATAATATATTTCTATATGTACTATTATTATTTACAGTTTTCACCAGCGTTATTTATTCCAAAACGTAATTTGGTTTTGCCTGAAGATATATTTGAATTCAATATCTTATAAACAATGTCTTATAAAATATAACAGAAAGCTAGCTTGTGACGTTTTTAACAGTTGTAGCAACTCTGTTATATTATGGCATCACTATAGACACAGTGTGTTGTTATATGTTTGTGAAATCAATGTGAAACAATTTTTATAATAATAATAATAAAAAATGTTCCAAAACTTGTGTGAAACTTGTTTTCCCAAAAAATACGAAATCTAATAAATATTAGTGAGCCTAGCAACATCAACCGGAAAGTGTGAAACTTGTTTCTCAAAAAAAGTGTGAAACTTGTGAGCCTAACATTTGTCGGTGGCGTGAAGACCACCGTTGAAAATGGTGGCCGGCGGCTTCTGAACTTTGAAAAACATCAACTTCATCACGTACCAAACTCATCCCACGTGTTACATCGTACGTAATACCGTATCCCAAAAGATTTAATTAGCCTACCTAACCAATTTACTAAATAAGTCTCACAGTATTAAATTGATTAACTTGATCCACTACGTACTTATGACTCAACTTGATTCACTAAAGATTATTCTGATTATTGCATTCTGATTAAACTATTTGTACTCTCGTTGATGACTAATCCCTTTCCTTTCAAGTCTCAAAAAAAAATTATCGTCTTCATTTCTTATAGTTTTTATTTGATCTTTGACTTTAGCCTCCTTACAAATTAAGTACATTTCACATTTTGGATAACAACTGTTTGGTAATATTCATCTTTTTGCGAATGATAACTTTACTTTTTCCTCTTCAGGCTGCTGTCTAAAATTTCATCTTTGACTTTTGAGAACGTAATTCATTTTTCTATGTATAATTGAAACTGCCAAGAATCTTCTTTAATAGGTTTGTACATGACTATTGAAACATTTGATTTGCATTTCTCAATTTAATTTTCCCAAATGACCATATAGATCAAATCTCATGGAAAACATATTTGTTTGAAAATTATAACCAAGTTATACTAATTTGATATGCATGCATGTGGTAAAGTCTCACGTTAGACTTCTTCTACTCAAAAAGAAAGAAAACAAACAAACAAACAAATACAAAAGACAAATAGTGATTCCACCAATTCATACATTAATCACCTTTTATCAACAATAGTAACTGTCTTTCTCTCTTTATTATATATATATGTACATAATATACTTGATGCTTTCATAGCAACCTTAACTCTTATAGAATCATCTCTCTTTCTATATTTCTCTGAGTTTATCCCCAAAACTCAAAAGATTTAAATTCATGGCCGTTCGTTTAGTGACCATCGGGCTTTTCATTGTCTTTGCCGTCATCGTCGTGGCCTTTCCGTCACCGGTTGCTTCAAGAAAGATGTTGGAGATGAAAAACAAGAGAACTTGACGGTAAGAGAGGAAGAGAAGAGTCCACGTGCCTCACGTGACCAACACAACTACCCTAGCAGCTCTGCCAAAGGGCAAAATCCCAAACTCAAACGCCGAGCAAAAGGGTCACGCCGCCATCTCAGCCGCGAAGCTCCGATCTCGACATCTCTTCACCGTTGACCGGTTTCTTCTATCCGTTCCCAAGTCCTGGCGTTGGCCATTGATAGTCTTCGTTAGATTAGATCCCTTTTTTGTTCATTTTCTAACTATTATGATACGAAATTTCCACGACGTAGACCCTTGTTTTTGGGAGTTTACACATTTTTAATTTTCTTTTTCAAAATTAAGTTTTTCACGTTACCAAAAAAATATTTATGAGTAAATTAGTCAACATTTTATTGGTACAATATGACACGGGTTTAAATTAATATCCCATCTTATCATAACATCCTTTTACTTCTCTTCATGTTATAACAAGTTGTCTCTATTGGCTGAGATTAGTGATTCTTATTCAGTCGTAACAATACATACACCAATGGTCTTGAAATTAGTGGGGTGTGGGGATTTACAATAATACATAGAGTGATAGAGAGGTCATAGTATGAGTACTATAAACAATATCAATATAGTAACAATGTTTTAAATTTGTACTATTAACGGATTTTAACAAACTAGTCGAAAATATATGTATTTAATATTATTAAAGATTTTAATTGAAAATTCAATTGGATATTGATTCAATAGTGAAAAATTGAGAGCCAAATGAAAAATTAAAACACTTGATGGAAACCTCTTTTTATCCATGGTTATATTTAATGACATTTCAATCATAATAGTACCCAAATGAAAGGTGTTGTTAGTTTCTTGTGGAGGTGTATTATTTTGAGTTGGCTGCCCCTAGTCCACCGCCCCATTGACAAGAGATTCATATATCTGTTATTTGAGGATAATTCAACTTGAATTAGTTAGTGATGCAATTCTAAATATTTTATTTTTTGAAAGAATATTAAATTTATTTATATAAAAAAATCTTACAATTAAGGCAAATTTTGTTTGAAAAAAATAGATCCAAATCAGCTGATTAAGGAAGAAATTGAAAGATCATCAAGCAAACCATAACTCCATGACCTTGGCAAGCTCTTTGGCAAACTTTTAAACCCATACCGTATAGTAATTGCTTGTAGTGTATACTCGATTCATAATGAATGGGAAATCTAACATAGTAAGCACGTAAAAACTGATCAAAGCTAAAGTACTAAAAAGATCGTTTATCGAATAAATACGATTGTGACAATTGATTGTCGGTATGGGCCGGCGGCCCGCAGTAAGAGTCTGAGTTGGCCCGCATTGAGTTCTCATTTAAGACTTACCTATATAAAACATTTTCCTTATCCCTCATGAACTCATTTGACGTGTCTACTGCTTTCGATACCCTCTCACCAGGACCAGATTTGAATCAAGTTCAATGAAACATTTGACCCTCAAAAATGTTAGACATTTTTTTTTGTAGGTTTATGCTATTAAACTATGAAATAAACTGTTTCCTAATTCATTTCAGTACATATCGTTGCAATGGAATAACGATATGAGGTTTGGCGAGTACGACTCAGGGTCGTGTTTGATCACAAGCTGGTCAAGCATGTGTTAAAGGCCAATATATTTATGAATAATTTAAGGATCAATTTGAAAAGAATCATTGTTGTTTTAGTAGATTAGTATACTGATTCACTGGTCAAAGTTATGTGTTCAAACTACGATAATACTATTTTTGGAACCAAATTTTTTTTCCGATCCTAACTTTTAAAAAAGTTGAGGATGCTTTCGACAAGAGATTAATAAAGCAAAAAGAATGTAAATCTCAGAGTCCTACCAGGGCCTGGGTGGGACATACATCAGCCTGAAATGTTCCACCGCAACAAAGGAGGTCAATAATCGTGGTCATTGGAAGAGGAGGTATCAAACCGGAAAGCTTCACAGAAGTGTGTATGATATCGTCAGCGGTTAGAGAAACTCGTGTTTGAGAAGAGGAGGAGCTGCACCAATGAGAGGTCTTCATTCCGACGGAGAAGCTTGATGCGATTGTCTTGGAATCTGTTCAGAGAGAAGCGCCAACTGCGCCAAATGGAGCCAACTTCCAACACAAATGTTTGACTACAAAACCGATTATGATCTTAGTTTCCAAGTTACTCCTTATTTCTTTTTTTGTTATCACATCTTATACTATATATAAATAGAACCAAAATAAAAACAAATTTAAACTAGTTTTAGTTGTAGCTGCCAAAGATATATATTTTTTTTTGGTAAAACTGCAAAGATATTCACATGCATGGTCCGACCAACTCAAGATAACTATAAAGTAATACAGTTATATAACAAAATGTAAGGAAAAAACATAGAATGCCTCTTCCATGGCATTCTAGTACTGTGATAGGTTTTATAATCTTTAAATAAAATAAAATTCTCATTGATCATTTTTTGTCACAGTTTCACTAACTATGTTAATGATGACATCCCTCCCGCCATTTTTCTAACACCGTTCACATTCTGTTACGCCTTTCAAAACAGGTCCCACATGCCAGTCTTGCTGCCAACAAGGAATCATGTCCCACCATTCCGTTTACACGCGCCATCGCTCTTTTATTTGCCGGCGCGTGTCGAACGTGAAAATTTTCTTTATCATCTTTTCTTTTTCATGAAGCAATAGGGGAATGAAAATCGGCCACCGAAGACAAGTAAATTGGCTCTGTATCAGGTCATGGCCAATTATAAACCCGGGAACAACCGTGAACCCGACCCGGATATTTGCATTATCACCGGAGAAGAGAGACTCGTCGCCAGTTTTCACGCTCCCCATGTACACTTAGAGAATCTACATCCTCTTTTGAGCTGAAATACTGTGACGTTTTCGCTGATACAAAACGCCAAGCAGTGTGATACGTCCTAAATTCGGATAGGATCACTCAATCGGACTAAGAGGATATGAACTCGCCAAAAGGAAAACTGGTGGAATGAATGGTGACACAAAGAGTTGCGGAAGGCCCAATGATACTACCCGACTTCGATCGTTGCTGGATGTGACGCACCGGTCCAATAAAAGAAGGTTCGAAACGTGGAAATAACCTCACCCAAAAACTAAGAAGTGTTTCTAAACAAAGAACTAAGATAAACTAAAATAAAAGGGGAAACTCAATGATTTATTCCGTGGCTCTTAAGCCATATTTATAGGATTACAAGTTGTAGAGATCCAAAGAAAAATGTGCTAAAAACCAAGGCATAGAAGACCGAAAACAAAGACTTGACTACATAAATGTGTTGACTAAAAACAAAGACTAGATCTCGTCTTCCACATGGTTTTGACTTGTTTTGGGACTCTCCTTTGACTGCTTGGTCGAAAATATTACAAGGAATATCTTGTTTACTTCTTGGGCAAAATTGTAAACCATAGAAATGTTTGGTCCACATTTCATCCCAAATGTAGTCCAAAACAAGTTCATTCATCAAGCATGTTTTTCCTTAGCATTTCTGATAGTTTTGGCCCATGTACATGACTTAGAACCTTGAATAGATTGGCTTGGTTCATCAAAAGGGAGTTGACCAATTGTATCTTCTCGGGTGGTCGAACCAACTCGGAAGATCGAACTAGCTCGCTCAGCTCGTCCAAATGAGTGTCAATCCAGCTCAGCTCGTCTAGGATAGTGTCAGTCCAACTCACTTGAGTATTCACCTCATCCAAGATAGTGTCAACTAGCTCATCCAGCTCCGAGGCAGTGTCGGTCCAGCTCACCTGAATGCGCACATGTCTGAATTCGCGAGAACTAAAGATCACCTGGTTTGTAAATGGCATAACTCCAACATCTGAACTCAGTTTGATCTGATTCTTCTTCAAGGAGCTCCATAATTGAGTTGAGAACATTCTCCAAGTGATTTCATGCGTAGAAGCCTCGTGGTTTGGAAGATATGAATCAAACATTGAACATATAACTTCTTTCCATGATATCTTCAAGGTTAATTGATCGT
The DNA here is from genome assembly GCA_905132885.1 of Moricandia moricandioides. NCBI lineage: Eukaryota > Viridiplantae > Streptophyta > Magnoliopsida > Brassicales > Brassicaceae > Moricandia > Moricandia moricandioides. The sequence goes on from CAJHQQ010001361.1 coordinate 21,835, forward strand.
TGCTTCCACTTAGTAAATTCTTCCTTTTCCAAGTTAGTTTTTGGTTTGACCATTGTCTTAGATTGTCGAATGGGTCGAAAAGAATGGCTGAAGGTTGATCAATTCGGTCATTAGGTCGTGGTTCCAACTTTAGGTCATTTTCGGATGCACGCGGGTCGATTCTGTACACAACTAGGTTTAGTGTATACCTCTCGGTTAGTACTGTCACGGCTTGGTCAGTGTACACGTCTCGGTCAGAATGGGTGAACCTCAGTTTGGTTGAGCTGGTTGACAAGACACCATCTTGGACTGTGTTTATGATCCAAGCATGTCGGTGCTCGAACCGGGGCACATCATTCCCTCCCTCTTCAAAAGTATTTGACCTCAAATCTATTTTACTTGAAACAAAAGAAAATGAATCAGACAAAAAAATTTAAAAATCATGTAAAATTCAATGAAGGAAAATTTTGGAGAGAAACTTCCTTGGAGTTTTGAACATATTTCCCTTAAGTATTTCCAATTCCATGTTCCAAGAACACAAATGTAGTGTCATCCTCCTCTGCTTGCTTCCATCTGAAAACTAATTCTTTATATCCTGCATTTTCAAAACAACTAGAAAAACCACTTTCAAAACACTAACACTTGTATTTTTTATAATGTAAAAAAATAAAAAGTGAAAATAGTGATAAGCTATTTTGAAAATCATAATTAAAGCTAGCCATAGGATAAATCAGTGGGTGGTCCATAATTGTTTTCAACTCGCGAAGGCAAGTAATCTAAGTTATCATGATATGTCTTTTAAGTTTGATAAAACTGAAATCTTGTTCACAATGCCATTGCAGGCAAAGTTTAAGGTTGTCCCTACATGAAGTCCTCATCGTTGTTAGTTTTCTTTTTGAATCACCTGCTGATTTAAAGTGTCTTTTTCTTTTAATCTTTATTCTTTGTTGTTGTCATTTTAATTATTTTACATATATATATATATATATATAATTAACATTATCATTTATAGATATACGTGTGCCTTTGTTTCTGTACGAAAATGGTGGCACGTAATCAAATATGTCTCATTGAATATTCTTGGCCGAGTTCTCTTTTAAGACCATAAGGGGATTTGACAGAGGAGATAGTTTTCAAAAACTTTTAACGAACTAATAATACACAACACAATCAAAATATTAATGTTAACTAAACTACATAAACATAAATATTAAAAACAAGAAAATTTATAACACTAAACAATATAGACTTTGTTTAATAGATTAAAAATTTAATCGCGTGGTTGCACGATTTAGTCATATAATGTTACAAGTGGTGGTAGAAGTTGAAAGCTGAAAAATGCTTGAAAAGAGAACAGAGCATGAATACAAAACAGAAATTAAAAAACAGAGGGAAACAAATGTAAAAACAATAATCAAAGCTACACACAGTATAGAAAAATAAATTAGTCCAACTCAATCGAAAGAGTCAACCAATGGGCCTAACTGCAACAAATTGATTTACACAAAACCCAAGTGGTTGAGTTTGGTCCATTGTTTTATACTTTTATCCAAATTGTCTGGGATTAACTAATAATTAGTCCATCCCATTAACAATGTTATTATAGATAAGAGTTTTTTTTATATAACCAAGTCGTATCACTGGGTCAAAATGAATGTAGTCGGCCACGTGTATCGTTTTAATTGGTTTGATGACATGTAATTATCTTGCTGTTAAAAATAGCTTCGAGCGAAAAAAAAAACTTGGAACACGTTTCTTCTTCGCAGCGCTTCCTCAGAGGTAAAGCTTCTTAGATCTGCTCATAGTTCAGAGATTGATAATCCCAAATCGTCTCCGATCATCTTGAAACTTTAGCTAGAATCGTCGATCTAATTCGAATTATAGATCTGAGATTGTAATGAAACCTTTTGGTAGATCTTGATATATTGGATGTTATATGCTATAGTGTTCTGTCTGATTTGATTTGGCATGTGTTTGCAGATAAGTTTTAAAATGGGAGGGAGGGTTTAGAGTATTGCATTTGGTGAGGCCATTCTTGGCTTTTCTCCCAGAGGTGCAGAGTGCTGACAGGAAGATTCCATTCAGAGAGAAAGTCATCTACACAGTCATATCTCTCTTCATCTTCCTCGTCTGTAGTCAGCTTCCTCTCTATGGAATCCACGCCACCACTGGTGCTGATCCCTTCTACTGGATGCGTGTCATTCTTGCTTCTAACCGTGGTACCGTCATGGAGCTTGGTATCACTCCCATTGTCACCTCTGGTCTCGTCATGCAGCTCTTAGCTGGCTCTAAGATCATTGAGGTTGACAACAATGTCCGTGAGGATCGTGCTCTCTTGTAAGTATTCTTTTTTTGTAATTTGACAGACCAGAGATGAGTTAGGATCATTGTCTCATGTGTGTGTTTTGTAGGAATGGTGCTCAGAAGCTTCTTGGGATTCTGATTGCTATTGGTGAAGCTGTTGCGTATGTTCTTTCGGGTATGTACGGTCCTGTTGGTCAGCTTGGTGTTGGAAATGCTATTCTCATCATCCTCCAGCTTTTCTTTGCTGGGATTATCGTTATCTGCCTCGACGAGCTTCTTCAAAAGGGTTATGGACTTGGCTCTGGGATCTCTCTTTTCATAGCAACCAATATCTGGTATGTTAAAAAAAAAAGCTTAAAGCTTTAGTCTTTTTATGAGAGATTGTTTTTAGATAGATAAAGTTTTGAACTTTTTGTTTTATTGTGGTGGTGACACAGTGAAAGCATTATTTGGAAAGCATTTAGTCCTACAACAATCAACACTGGTCGTGGAGCTGAGTTCGAAGGCGCTGTGATCGCCTTGTTCCATATGCTGATAACTAAATCCAATAAGGTTGCTGCGCTCAGACAAGCTTTCTACAGGCAAAACCTTCCCAATGTTACTAACTTGCTTGCAACAGTCTTGATCTTTCTGATTGTTATCTACTTCCAAGGTTCCGTGTTGTGTTACCCGTGAGGTCAAAGAGTGCCCGTGGCCAACAGGGTTCTTACCCGATCAAACTAATTCTAACACCTCCAACATGCCAATCATTCTCCAGTCTGCTCTCGTCTCAAACCTCTACTTCATCTCTCAGGTACTTACTTGTGTTTCTTTCCTCTTAAAGGACTTACAGCTAGCTGACACAATTTGCATCTCCTCCTTGTCAAACAGCTATCTACAGGGAAGTTCAGTGGAAATTTCTTTGTGAATCTATTGGGACAGTGGAAAGAATCCAGAGTACAGTGGACAATCTATACCAGTTAGTGGTCTAGCTTACTTAATCACAGCTCCAGCAGGTAGTTAGTATGTCCCCGTCAACACAATGATAACTCATTTTCAGTTCTCTAAATATTCTGTTTTCTTTGGTTACAGCTTCTCTGAAATGGCAGCTATCCATTCCATGCTCTGTTCTATATAGTCTTCATGCTAACCGCATGTGCCCTCTTCTCAAAGACTTGGATTGAAGTTTCCGGATCATCTGCGAGAGATGTAGCTAAGCAGCTCAAGGTATTGTTTAAAAGCCTGCTCTGCTCCATTGATAAATAGTTTTAAAGGATGCTGACATGCTTGAAATATATATTAGGAACAACAAATGGTGATGCCGGGACACAGAGAGTCTAACTTGCAGAAGGAGCTGAACCGGTATATCCCAACGGCAGCAGCTTTTGGAGGAGTTTGCATCGGTGCACTCACTGTTTTGGCAGATTTCATGGGAGCCATTGGGTCAGGGACTGGGATTTACTAGCTGTCACAATCATATATCAGTATTTCGAAACCTTTGAGAAGGAAAAAGCGAGCGAGCTTGGCTTCTTTGGTTTCTGAATGAGTCCAGTCTTATAAAAATAGTAAATTTTGTTGAGAAACTCTTTATGTGTCCACACTCTAGACGATCAAAACGGTAGATACTTTTTGATTAACCAACATATTTACCTCCATTCTTATGTTAATTTGTCTCATTTTTTTCCCTATCATGTTTACACATTGTTAGCCTTTTAAAATGTTTGACCAAACACTTTTAAATCCAAACAAAACGGTTAATGAAATGTGATGAGATTTTGAGAGAAAACTAACGATGCGCTGCTATTTTTTGTTCTTTCACAATTTGTCAAGGCTATCAATTCTGGACGAAACTTGTTAAACAACATTTCGGTGGTAATACACCTTTTGAATAAAAAAATAACAAGGAGAAACCTAAGCATTGGAGTTTTTCTTCTCTTCACTCTCCAGGGTGAACATGTGATGTGCGTTCACCACTAAAATAATATCTAATAAAAATTTGTTAAGTTATATTTTATGTATAAAATAAATTAATAACAGAAAATAATATTAATTGTCGGAAAAGGTTTTGTTTTGTGAAATTTTAAATTTTTTGTTTTCTTTTTTGACAATTAATACTATTTTCTAGTTACTCTTTTTCTGTAAAGTGAATATAAATTAACAAATTTATTTACTATTATTTGTTATTCCTTCTATTACAAAAAGATCTATGTTTTAGAAAAAAAATCATATTTTAGAAAAAAAATTATGTTTTAAAAAGTTATATTTTTTACATTTTCAATGTATTAGTTAATAATAAAATATAAATTTCAAATATATATTAAAATTATTAGTTAAAAATTATGGAAAATATGTTAAAACTCTAAAACATAAAAGATGTATCATGAAAGCACAGTGGTGAAGTGAACATAGGAAGAAAAACTCAGCATTGGCCACAAGATTCTAAGTATCTTGACCCGGTTTAGCTAACCCAAAAACCGGATGATAAATTGATGATGTGTCGACTCGTAGGGTTTTAGAAAGGTTTCTCTTCTCCATCGTCGTACCTCTGCAACTCGTACCAAATCACAGCGGCGAAGAAATGCCTCGAGTCATCTCCAACGACACCTACGGCTGCCCTCCGATCCGTGCCTTAACCTTTGATTCTCTCGGCTTAATCAAAGGTCCCCACTTTCTCTCTCTCTCCCTCCCTCTTTCTTCAGCTACTGAAGTTAATTTTACAATTCGATGTTGCAGTGATTGAAGCTCGGGGTAAAGAGAGAGGAACACCGACTGTAGTCAACACATGGGGCGAGATGAATGCTTCCAGATGCGTTCTCGCCGCCTCCATGGATGACCGTTTAAGCAACCCCGTAAAAAAAAGTTTCATCCTTTTAATGCTGCTTATGTACAGCTCTGCTTTAAGCTTAGTTGAAAAGCTCATCACTTTTTTTTTGTCTGTTTTTTAATTTTGCAGCTTTTGGCTGTGGCAAGAAAAGATGGCAACGTAAGTGTTAATCCTTAGTCCTTACTAAGCTATCTGTAATTTGTTTCTTCTCTCCACAACCGAGCTAACTAGTTACGTCGGTTATATAGGTTGAGGTTATTAATCCTTGTAATGGTGATCTTCACTTTGCATACTCTTTATTTGGTGATGATCGTTGTTCACCTGAAGATGATGAAATCTCTGGCCTGCACTTATTCAGAAAGCAAAAAGACGATCAAACAGAAAGGTATGAAACAGTTTCTTCAACCTATAACCAGTTAATTTTGTGTTGAGATTGATGTTTCTCACAAAAAACTTGGTGTTATTAGATCTTGCACATTGCTTACATGCACGAAAAAGGGAGATGTGAGCCTCAGAACAGTTCAGTTTCCCGATGCACGTGCTGAGTCTACAGATGAAGCTGCGCCCACAACTTGGAAAGCATGTGGTTCTGGTGAACTATTGGTTGGTAAAGTGGATGGGACTGAGAACTTCGGCTTGTTTGGAGGGTTAGTAGTTATTAACTTAGTTCTGTTATATTGTTACCATACTGAATGAATGTTTAATGCAGGAAACGTGTTGAAGTCAATCATATGGGATCTTGAACAATGTACCAAGATCTGGAGTGCCAAATCTGTGAGTTCTTCTCTAACAAACCCTTTAGTTTATGTCATCTCTTCCATAAACATATCTCTGGATTGGTGAGCCACCTAAGGACAATCTCGGGATCTTCACGCCCACATGGTTCACTTGTGCTGCATTCATGAGCAAAGATGATCACCGTAATTTTGTCACAGGAACCAAGTCTCACCAGGTTTAAAACCCTGAAGTGTCTTTTCTTACTGCCACCAGATTTTAATCGCTTTGTCCAGCTTACTCACATTTGTTTGTGGAGATAGGTTCGGCTCTATGATGTTTCTGCTCAACGTAGACAGTCCTGTCCTTGATTTCCATGAGACTGCTATTACAGCAATCACTGAAGACCCAGATGGTCATACGGTCTATGTCGGGAAATGCTTTCTGCTTGACCTCGCTGCCTTTGATATACGAACAGGTTCGTTGATTCTCTATACAAACGTATCATAAAACAATCTTGCTGTATCAAACAAAGTAATTAATCAGTCCAATAATCTTTGTTGCAGGAAAGCTTTTGGGAAACTTTTTAGGAAAGTGTTCTGGAAAGCATAAGATCTGTTGTTAGACATCACAACATCAAGTGATAGCTTCTTGCGGGTAAAGAATGAATTAATATTCTACACTAACTTCAAAATCTATGTGCGTTACACAGCCTCATGTGTGTTTTGTTTTACTGAATTGTCCAGGGTTAGACCGGTATTTGCGTGTTTATGACTGTGAAGACGCGCCAGCTTATTCTGCGGTACGCTCTTTGACATGGAGTGTAATGTGTTTTATGTTAATGAGAAACCATATTCACTCATCCACTGTTTTGTTCCAGGTTTTCTTGAAGCAGCATCTTACAGGTTGTCTTGTCTTTCGACTCAGGCTTTAGTGGAGAAGGTTAGTTTTCTTTGGCCCGTTGACATTATCACATCTGTTTACCTATTCCTACGTTAGTATGTTTGAAAGATGATGTCATAGCAGAGATAGCTGTCGCAAACACAGTGGGTGAGGTTGAAACAGAAGAGAACACGGAGCAGGAGGAAGGTGATGAGGAAGAGGATGAAGATGAAACTGAGGAGGCGCCTGTGGTGAAGAAAAAGAAGTCAAGAAAGAGAAACGCCAAGTAGAGAAAAAGTCTCTGAGGGTGAAGAGATAGACGAGCTAAGACGCAAGAAGACACGAGATCACAAGAAGAAACCAAGAAAGTAAAACATACTCAACAAGACTAGTCTTAAGTTTCTTTTTTTTTTCCAAAGACATTACTGTTGTACTTTGCTCTTCTAATCTGAGCTTACAGTTTTGCAAAACACTTCAACGATTAGTTTTTGATTTCAATCTCCATGTGCAGTAAGAGGCCAAAGCACGTCTTAAACTAACAGCAGGGAGAAGCAAATACTAACCATGTCCTCTTTTTGCATTTTCTAATGTAGTTCTTCACTCGTAATTTCCTCAACTTACGAGACTCTTGCAAAATTTGTCTGGTTCTTCTGCTCAAGCCGGAAGCTTCAGTTTGGTGTTAGTCTTTCCAGTCGAGAATGAAACAGAAAGGGATATCCAATCAGTACATGATCAGCGACTATAAAAGGTTTAGGAGAGTTTTCTGATTGTGAGGTTTCTTTTACCTTAAGTAGTAGTAGTAGAAGAAATCAGCATAGAGAGCAGTTTGGACAAGGCCGGATACACAAGTAGAAAATTGCATATATGTCAAAAAACATTAGCAACAGAGGAAATCAAATCGGCAAAATGTAATTTGGTGCTTCTTTGTTGAAACACTGATTTACCGATCCATCTAGTTGAATGATCTTCTGTAAAATACGCGATAGATCCCAGTTGATGATATATAATCCACGATACGCCCTGCAAGTTAAAATCATTGCTCATTCAGACTTTGCGTACAGGACACAAAAAGAATGTATAACAAACGTAAGCCTGTATAATCTAAAATTAGTAAAATCTCGTTTATATACAGATTGTATATTCTTTTGAGATACATCATGTACTGATTTCAAATATTTGACTGGAGAGCGTTTCTCATTGATCTATTTAACAAGTGACATTCCTTAGATATAACATAGTGTTATGCTATATCAGCATTGAGTTTTAGAATGTGAACCTACGCAAGCAAACGCATATCTCCGGAAAGGAATAACGTACCCAAGAAAGAGAACATATTGCCCAGTCAAATTGTCCACATTCCCACTTCTCTGTAGCAGAACCAACTGGGGAAGAATAGCAACTGCCTCCAAGTATATAGAAAAGGCCCACAACACCTGTAATGCTTTCAAATTCAAAGGATGAACATATTGCACTACCATTCTCACTATCAACACACACAATCCACTTTGCTGCATACTTCACATTAAAACTCGGAGTGAAGGCAGTTGCAATGATATAAAAAGTTTTACCAGGTGCACATATTGGCTAAAGAAATATGAAGGTAAGGGCTAAATGATTTCAGGTGAATTTCAAATAAAGAGATACTATAGTCGCATCGGACAAGTTATTCAAAGAAAAAATTGACAAGAAAGTTAGGGCGAGAACGAGATGCTGATCACATAAGTCCATGTGCATCTTCTGCAAGCAAACTTTTTCACATGCAACAATGATGTGTCATCAACCTCTAACGCCGCATACACTCATCAAAAATTTCATAATAAGCAACAAGATAAGAGAAGTGGCACATGTAGTACAAATTTTAAACAAGCTTTAGCACACTGTGACAAAGTTTCAAATAAAAGCTACTCCAATCTAATTCAGGAACGAGTTTTGATCAATTCCTTTTTATATTCTATCAACAGCCAAGAAAATTACAAAAGCCAAATGATATATAACTGGAAAGCACAAACATATCCATCATAATTACCATATGTGATGTTACCAGCTACACTACCGTATTGTAAAAACGATTTAATGCCAGTTAAAAAACTGAACTATGCGTCTATGTTTGATACACATATGACATACCAAAGTACAAAAGCATGAGAAATTCAAATAACAATACCTCTTGGAATGTGAATATCTCATGCAGGAGAAGCGCTAGTACAAAACATGCTACACAACGTACTGATGACGAAATGTATCCAGTCCTTATCGTACGACTTCCTCACAAGGTGGATGGCCTACGCATACACCAAACGATAGCCAAGGAGCTAGCAACGAAGACAATCTTCATCACGCTGTTGTACAGTGACACATAATCCGTGAACAGATCCAAGTACCGAGTCAAGAACACAAGCGCATATAGCTCCTGCGTCTTGAGAGAGATTCCTAGCCAATCAAAATCAAAGTCAACAGAGCTTTACTGTGACCAAGTCATCTATTAAACCTAATCCAAAATGAGATCCACCACTACTACGAAGCTCGGATTCGCATGGAAACCGATCATAAGAGCTCTATATGATTGAGATAAGATTTGCATTGCAGGTGAAAGCAATGCGAGATTGTTTTCTAGAGCTCGTCTTCAAAAGCATTTTCAGGGAAGAGAACTCACCAGCGCAGGACTTTGTCGCGTAGATTTTGAGAAAGAAGGATTAAGATACTGATCAAGTGAGTCATATCGCCGGCAAATCTGAAGATATTCATCGTTGACCACAAGGCGAAGGAGAACTCGACGATAACAAGATTTTCCCGGAATCCAGAAACCGAGAGTTGAGAACGGGAGGGTGCACGTTCCAAGGTTTTGCTGATGACGTGGCAATCTCTAACGTGCGCGCTCACTTAAAAACTCCAAAATAGTCCTTCATTATTCGATTAATTGCTAATTGTTTCCTAAATTAGAGATCAATAATTACTGATAGCTTTTGAAAGTGGAAAGGTGCTGTCATTTGCTACGTCGCACCACCAGTAAAGTAGAATGCACCAGCTTTATGTGGGTCTGTGTTGCACAGAACTATGACACGTGTCAATCGAGCAGTGACGTGGTGGCGTTAAGGTATTTTAGTTACTCGTGCTCCACGTGTTCTGTTTAATTTTAAAAAGCAGTTACAGTGTCTCGGTTAGTTAGATGGACCGGCTAATAGCTGTTTTATTCATGGATATGGGCCTTTTTATTATTTATTAAATGTGGGTTTTAGCAAGGAGAGCTTTTACTCCACTTATCTAAACTCGAACCGAAGAAACCAAAACTGGATCCGAACCGTTATACAAAATATTCAAATAAAATTTATGAGCTTTCTATTTTGGAATTTAGATATAATTTGAACCGATCTAAAATCTGAATTAGGGTACAAAAAATCAAAAATTAGTTAAATATATTAATATTTTAAAGTAATTTAGATATTTTATAGTATTTGAAAGATTGTTGTAGTTTAACTAATTTTTATTTAGATTTGTTAAGAATTTATATATTTGAAAAAAATTTCAATTTCCAAGTTTTAAAATATTTTTGAATGATTTCAAATATTGGTTAAAATTCGATCTGAACCGAATCAAAGAATGACTAAAACTCAACCCGATCATTAGTATAATATGAATAGGACTTATGAGCATAGTGTCAAAAATTCGAAAATCTGAATCGACCGAACCGAAATCGACTGGCTCCACACACCCATGCCTAGTTTTAGCTCTCTTACCCTTTGACATACTTTTACTTAAAACTCTTTTAAAATTGACATACTTTGAGCATGAAGAGTACTTTTTACACCTTAACTGACATAAATCTGACGAGAACCTATGTCAAAGTATTGTCTTTTCCGTTTCTCAAAATCTCCTTCGCCTAAATCCTAATTTGATATTCCCAAATCTTTGCTTCGTTGTTACCCTAAATCAACGAATCTTCTCGTCAATCTCACCGGCATGACCTCATCGCCGATTGGCTTCTACACCAAAACCGACACAAAAAGCAGTTCGTCTCTCAGTATGACAATCTCTCAACTTTGACCCCATTCTCCAGTTCACTAGATGAACCTTCACCTTGTCACGGGATAAAATAGGTTTCAACTTTTTCACCTTTTCTACGTCGTTTCAGTATGATGTTGAACGTCTTTATCAATCACCTCTGACCACAACCATAGTACTCTAAATGTCACCTCTGAACACACCACCGCTGACCATATCCAACAAAACCCAATACACCTGACTGGTGTACACACCTCCACTGAACACATCTCCGTTGCTGCTGCCACTGACCATGCCTCCCATGGCCACATAACCACTCCACTCACCCTTACCCATGACCATGGAACTTCCATCTCTGACCTACTAATCACTGACCACAACTATATCCCCGTCCATACCTCCACCTCTAACACTGAACATGCTTCCCCCAACCACAAAACTCCATAAACCTGCCAGCATTAATGACAAAAATATATTGATGTAATGAGTGTTTTAAAAAGAACGGAACTAGCTTACTTTTAGTTTGAAACGGTTATTAACCAACCAGGGACAAAATTTGTCCCAATAAAACCAAAAAGCAAGCTCAAAGTATGCTACCAGCAGAAAGTTCTTATTGCAAAGACTCAAGCTCAAAGTATGTTAACATGTGAATCTCTTTTTTTTTTTTTAACTCTCTACATCATTATATAATCTCTATTATGATAAACTACATGCATATGATATTGATGAACAATTTCACAGACAATTTGACGTTGAAGCTCTCTTCATAAAATTCAAATCGACAGACGGTTATGCATGTACGACATTTCTGATAGACAAACTCTCTATACATCATACGATCACGATAAACGGCTCTGCTCCAGCAATTTATATCTTTCAATAAACTTATATCTTATAATATATAAGAAATTGCATCTTCTAGAAATCAAAACCTAAAATTTGACTATTAGATCCTGGTGCTTCTACTATGGATTTTACCTCCATTTCGTAAAAAAATTTTGGCGTCAAAAAAACTAAAAAGGTACAAACATCATTCCTATTTGCACCAGATGAACAACCTATCTATGCGTGAATTTATGAGTTTTCAGATTTTTGGTTTTAACTATTTTGTAAGGTGGTGGAATCCGTTCTAACTTAGTAATTTGATTAATAATTTTACACCAGTAAATTTAAAATTGTATTCTCAACAAATAAATTATTAATAATCATGCAAATGAATGAAAAAACGATTGCAGTACCGATATCTGTAGAGTAGACTGAATGTACATAAATGATGATAACAGAATTTCTTACCAAACAAAATATTTTTTTAATAAGATTCACAAAAATATCATTGTATATTCTTTCATATGTATAGGGTAATCTAGTACTTGTTTTTCAAGTTTTAAATTTCAAGATGGACCCATATTTTTTAACCAAACAATTTAATTTACATCTCTGGACAACATAGGAATTCCTCCAACTTAAGATATGTTCTTCTTTGGAGGAGGACCGTTTCACAACTACATAAATTTTATAAATTACTCATATTTTTCCAATTTTATGAGGAACGTACGCCTACCTTCAAAAAAATTGAAAGAGCAACAACTTTCTTAAAAGTCAAAAAAAAAGAAACTAAAAACTACCTGAGAAAAAAATATGAATTAAAATAAAATTAAAAAATTCACTAATGAGTCATGAACTGTGTGTTCATGATGCAAGTAGAAACTTCACACGTATATCTTTACAATGTGGCTCAATATAGCGCACATAGAATCGTTAGACATTTATTCATAAAATAAATATAATTGCAGGTATATAACCATCAAACAGTGTTAAAAACAATTTTTATGGTGTATATTCTTATAAATAGTTAAATTTTTTACGATAGTTATTTAGCTATTATAAATTATAACACAGATAATTTTACAACCAATAGTTTTATATTTTATGAAGATCTGTCTGATTGCACCATTTTATCACGTCTAGTGATTCTATTTACACTATGATGAAAATTAATTTCCAATACATCTTTAATTTACAAAGTTCGCTTTTCTAAGATTCAAAATTTAGTTTTTTTTAATTAATATAAATTTTTTAATAAAGCCAAAATCAAACTATTGAACTTAAAAATCTTCTACAAATAGTTGCTTTTAGACCATCTCCAATGATCTCTCTTATTTTTCTTTCAAAATGAAGTGAACTCAAAATAAATTTGTAATTTACTACAATGGTTTCTCTCATTTCTCCTTCATTTCTTAATATATTCTTTTCTCAATTTTTTATTTATTAAAAATAACACCTGTTATTTGATAGAATTTAAAATTATGTTCACTTATATTAAAATTTTAGATTTTAAACTAAAATCTAACTTTATTATAACACAATGTTTATTGTACTAATAAAATTACATAATCACATACAATACTATAGTAGAATTTTATTTAAACAATTACTATATTTTCCCACACATAATCAATCAAAACATGTTATATACTATGTTAGGTTTGTATGTGTTTTTAACTTTTGTATTAGTTATGTATTTTTGATATTACTGTTTATTATTTATTATATATATCATTATAAAAAGTTTAATCCGTATACATATGTTAGATAAAAAATTTAAAAGTAAAATTTTATGTAAATGTTTTGTTTACGCATAAAAAAGTGTTTTTGCAAAAGTTTAAGGATTATTAAATAAAAGAGTTTAAATAACAAAATGAATTTGTGAAATAGTGTTCTCTCAAATATGATGTATCATTATTTACATTTTCATTTTTCTCTCAAAAAAATGTACTACTGGAGAGATATTTTCCTCATTTTTTGATGTTTTGCCTTATTTTGATGTATTGAAGATGCCTTTAGCGTGTTTTTTTGTGGGAACGAGTTGTGCCAAGTGTTTACCAAGTAATCTTACTGGAATTGGAATATATGTGTTTTGATACCAAGTCGTTGAAAAATATGAAAAGTGTATTGTAACTTCCCGATTTCTAGTATATGTGAAAGGTTTAAGATAACTGATTTAACTACATATGTCACTGGAGTACATTTATATTTTTCGTCACACATCTGTTTATAACTCTACGGTTAAGCGTGCTTATGCTGGAATAGTAAAAAGATGGGTGATCTATCGGAAAGTGATTCGCGATACCGTGCGAGTGAGGCCAAAACACGGGGAAAGATCGGGTGGTGATTGCAGGTCAGTAAACAATGACTTTAAAACTTAGAAAATTTACGCACCGACCATTGAAACGGAATGGAACTCACATGCTGAAAAAGCGTACGTGGGTGGTCCATCAGCTGTGGACGGTCAGAGCGTTACATATATTTTTTTTTCACAAGTTACTTGTGATTTATGTCAATTTTCTCATATACAGCTGTTTTTGTTTTCCGTATATTTGGTATACTCAATGCCGGCCAGTTCAATTTGGCGCTTAAAACCAAAAACATTAAACACATCTATAGAATATGAGTATCATTTAGCTCTCTTTGTATGTATATCTCGAAAGTGGTCCACATGACCCATCTTAATACCTTATCATGATGTTTCATCATGGTGTTGTTCGTTTGTGTATTTCATTTATGAATCGAGATGAAGCATTTGAATATAACTATGTTCATTTGCTTTTTATTTTTTGAACTTACATCTGTATCGAAACGTACTTGTTATTAATATTACTAAAATAAAAATGTTTTTATGGTTTTGCCGGAATAGTGCATTTTACGTTTTGGTGGAAATATGCGTTCTGCGGTTTTGACAAAAAAAATATATAAAGCTGAAAAGTGCGTTTTCACTATTTTAGCGAAAAGTGCATTTTTACATTTTTACCCGAAAGTATATTTTATAGTTTTAGAAGAAAGTGTTTTTTTGCGAGAAATTGCGTTTTGGCAGGAAAATACATTTTGCAGTTTTGACGAAAAAATTTGTTTTACAACTTTAGTGGGAAAGTGTATTTTGGTGGTTTTGACGAGAAAAATGAATTTCTGCATTTTTGACAGGAAAATACATATTTACTCTTTTTGCGGAAAAGTGTGTTTTTAAGGTTTTGACAGAAAATGTGTTTTGTTGTTTTGACGAAAAAATATAATTTTACAAAAAATATAATTTTTTGTTTGTAAATAATACGTTATTTTATAGTATTAAATTTAGAAAAATCATTTTAAATTTAAAATATTATTTATGTCATTTATTATTTTAAAGTAAACAAAATGCATTGTATCGCGATACTCCATAAAAATACACCCTCATTTTAACGAGGATTGGAGATGAATTTTAAGTGATCCATCTAAATATTATATTTTAATATATTAAACGAACATTAATTCGTATTTTACCAAACAAACATCATCTTTGTTAAAAAGTAAATAAAGGATACCGATCAAAAGCCTCCACCTCCAATGTTATGAGAGATAGTTCAAGTTCAACCATGATAACACTATCAATTTTAATAGATTTGCTACCTTTAAATATAAAAAATATTTTGGTGCTTAAAATATTTTGATATATTTAGTTACTTGGTTCCATATGTGAACTTATGAACATTTTGTCCAACTTTTTCGGAATTTGTATTTTTTGTACTATTTCGCTGAATGAAATCATAAACATGACTTTCGGAATGGTATTCAGTGACTCACTTCAACGTTCAAAACTTCGTTTTCTTGGGAAGAAATAGACAAACATGATAATGATGTTGAACGTCATGACTCATGAACTATGGAACACGTAAAACTAAACATATTTTTCTTCATCGTTAGTCAAATAAAACTAATACAACAAGGCATGACTAATGCTTCTCCGGTAGATACCGTGG
This sequence comes from Moricandia moricandioides, assembly GCA_905132885.1. NCBI lineage: Eukaryota > Viridiplantae > Streptophyta > Magnoliopsida > Brassicales > Brassicaceae > Moricandia > Moricandia moricandioides. The sequence goes on from CAJHQQ010001361.1 coordinate 37,306, forward strand.
TCGGTTCGATTGTTCCCTTTTATTATGATTTCCAAAATCAACTGTATCGTTTTCGCATAATGATTTTTAATCTAGTAGAAACTGGGTATTTGCAATATAATAATCGACGATAATGTAAATGTTTTTGTTAAATTTTTAGAATGGCTTTATTTTGTGATTTTATTCCAAAACCTAGTGAAAATGGCTCTATATTGTGATTTTTTTATAATTGTGAAGATTTCAAAAGCTTTCTAAGCCTAAATATTAATCCCACGAGATTTTGCATTTGGATAGATGTTATTCCAATTAAAACGCAGCTAGATGGTCAAAACGAATCGAACCCAAGTGACTGAAGTTCCAGCCAAAACTCATTTATAGCTTAAACAAACCTGGCTTGGTTTTATATTGTGATTTATTCGAAACCTTAGTAGATATCAGACAGTTTAAGACTATATCATAGAATGTAGATATATCGGAAAGCTTATTTGTCATCCTTTATTATTATTATTTTGGTCAAAATGTAAAATTTATAGATAGATTACCCATTCTCAAATTAGGAGAGATTGTTCAATCGTAAAAGCTTCCAATATTATAAAATGTTAACCCTTATTTGTATTAGGGTTTTCTAGATTGAAAAATTAATGTAACTTCAATATGAACCTCTCTCATTGATCCTGGAAAAGGAAAACTTAATATCGTCTGATGCATGCACTTGTTTTTTCTAAGTTATTTCCTCGATTATAGAGCAACATGAGGTGGTGTTATGTAAGACTTATAATGTTTGTACTAAAATATTGGGATCAATAAGATGTATTATTATCAATGTAGATAGCGCCAATAACCAAACTATATATGCTGACTCGGTACTGAGATTAATTTCTTAGCAATGTATATGTTTGATAATATAAAAACCTTATACATAATACATACTAGAATTTTACCCGCGCTCCCATGCGGATGTTTATTTTAACTTATGTTGAACGTAAACTCACAAACCGATAGTTTTATAAAAAAATCTCATGTATGGTTATTATGTTTTGAAATTTACATATAAAGTATAATATATTATATTATAATATAGATGTTTGATAATATTTTTTTATTTATACATAATATTATATTAAAAATTTATACCTTGATGTAATTTGATGTAATTGTAGTATCCATATATTAACATGTTGTTTTTATTAATTTTATTTTATAATGAAACAACATGCTAAAAAAAATTAATGGTCAATATATGAATATCGATTTAGTTAGATAAACTTTAGAATTGTAATTATGTAATTTAAATTTATTTTAAATGCAATGTCAATATCTGTAAATATAAAAGGATATACAAAAATGAAGTACTTAATTTATTATAAATGCAAATGCTAAATTTATAAATAAAAAGAAGTGTTTTTTTTATATTGATATCCTTGTGTCCAAACAATTCTCAATCATAATGTTATCCATGTTTCCAAACAGTACCAAAATGTAGTTCAGTTTTAATAATATAGATTTTAAATGCATTGCCAATATCTATAAATAAAAAAAGATATACAAAAATGAAATATTTAATTTATTGTAAATGCAAATAATAAATTTATAAATAAAAAGAAGTATCTAAATTTGTAAATAAAAAGAAGTATTTTTTTTTGTACTGCTATGTCCAAATAGTTTTCAATAATAGTGTTATCCATATTTCCAAACAGTACCAAAAGGTACTTCAGTTTTAATAATATAGGTATATGATGTGTTTTGCTAATCCCCCTACTGTCTATGTAATATGCAATTAAAAAATAAAACACATCATGTGAGTTGGTTTTTTAGAAATCGACAAAATCGCCGCTTTTGCAATTCCATGCTTTGATAATTAATATGGCAGTTCAGACATGAGGTTTTAAAGGTTGATAAGTCACAATGGACCCAGTTTGTGTGTAAGAAAGTTCCTTTGTTGTTGGACTAATAGTGTTTTTCAATGAAATATGCATGTTTCTGTATATATATATATTATATTTGTCAGTAACTTAAAACAAATTCATAAACTCTCTGGAAACCAAACTGGTAGTTCTGCGTTCATATGAACAACAACGATGGCTGCTTCCCTTGCACTCATTGTACGAGTCGGTTCGCCTTAGTGTTCTGTGTTCTTGATACATGGATGAGTTTGGAGTGTTGAAACTGCTTTTGAGGGTCTTGATGTCTTTTAGTTAGCTTGCGAAAGCTGGTCATTCATCTTCTTTTGGAACCATCTTCACCAATTAAGAATAATCCATCGCAAAAGTTACATGAAACTGTCGTAAATTCCTGTGACATTCCATTGCCCAAATAAAAGCCTCTAATTTCGAATGAAGGAGAGACGGACTAGGTCTGGTGTTCCTTGCTCCCATCAAACCATTAAAACCTTCGAGTGTACAATACCAACCTTCACCTGAATAATTTTCCTTTTCTCTATATGACTCATCTGTGGAACACCATCTTCCTGGTATAGATTTCCTCTATTACCTCTCTTATTTGCACAACATGGTGTGTGATTATTGCTTGTGCCTCTACCCAAAGCGTTGATTCTGTTTTACTAGATGGAGAGTATATGTGGAAACTATACAAAAATTACTGAAAATTTTATTATTCGGTATTTTCAAATATACCATAAAATCCATGCATACTGATTTTTCAGGTGTGGAGACATGTGCCCACACTTGTACCGTCAGAGAACGTTCAAAAACACATGGTTAATTGTTTCCTCAGCTTCTCCACATCTTGCATATTGTATATCCCCTTGAATCCCTCGTGCTTGCAGTTTTTTGCTTAGCTGCTATACATCCTGATACTAGTTGCCAAAGAAAATGTTTTATTTTCGGTGTACATTGTACCTTCTAACAATAGGCTTTTAGATCATCCACTGTGGGTCCATACAAGGGTAATATTTTTTTCCATATTCGGGTAAATTCGTTCCACTTGATATCCAGATTTCACCGTATATTTTCCATTATTAATAAAATGTCATCCATCTATGTCTGCAAATTGGATTCCACTCAGAGGAATACTTCAATAATCTTTTCATCTTGGGGATCTACTAAACTCTGAATAACCGGACTATTCCAAGTTCTCGATGGTGAAATGATGAGAGAATCCATTTAAGATCATGGTAAAGATTGTGTTGATTTCTATTTGCTGGTCTTGGGCGAGTGGTTAAGAGCCAAATATCATTCCATATTGAGATAGATGATCATGATCCCATCCTTTTAATTAGTCTATTGCTAACCAGAGTCTAGCAGAAACAATAATGCACCATCCATATGACGGTGAGTATGGTCTGATTGGAATCAGAGGTGATGCATTCTTGAATACTTTCTTTTAAAAATTCTAGAAAATGAAGTGTTTGGCTTCGCAATCAATCGCCAGAACTGTTTTCCAAGCATTGTCGTATTAAAAGGGATGAAGGGTTTCAAAACCTAATGGACTTTAATATATACTAGCTTTTGATCTACGCGCCCACGCGGATGTTATTTTTGTTATCCGGATCCGAATATTAAATATATAAAATTTAATTATAGTTATCTATGTAGATTACATATACTTTTATATAAATACTAAAATTTTAATTTTATTAAATTTTAATGATTTAAGTTTTTTTAAATAGACTAAATATATGGTTAATAGTTAGTTTTAATTTATTTTTAATTAAAAAAATACATGTCTGGATATCCGCGTGTATTTGGATTTTTTAGTCTGAATATCCTAACCCCAAATATCTGGATCCATATAACAATTTTACGCATCCAAAGAATTCATATCTGAATCCGTATATCCTAGAATACCCCAGATATTTGATCCTTCCTTGACCTAACTATGTATTATATGGTGATTAAATTTTTAAAATTTATAAATTACATAAGTTATTCTTATTAGATATATATCGTACAAATGATAATACATTGTAGTTGTTTGTATATATAACCATTTATAATAAATATTAGTATGTATTTTAGTCATTAAATTGTTTTACATAATTTTGTTATTGTAAATGAATAAGTTTAAATTATAATCGAAATTATTAACATTATTTTTTTTTATAGTTCAAATGTAGGTGGTAGCTTATACGAATATGAATAAAAATAAAATTAATTTAATGCTATATATATGTATAATTTTGTTTTTATTATAAAAATTTGGAAAATACATTTACACTTTTTTATGAAATCTTTAATTCCAATGATAAAGATTGTTAATGGGCTTAGTCTAGATTTATTTTTTTTCTTGTTAAAAATCAATGTTTAGATGTTTGGATGAATGAATAATATCAATTGCATTCTTTGTAAATATTAGGTAAAAATAAGGGTTATTTCTTATTTGTACTTCAGTTTTAATAGATTAGATTTGTATATTTTTTTGGTAAAATACTAACATATTTATAGCTAAACCAAGTCTTATAGAGTGTTTTAAACAAAACCTTTTAGTTTTGGAAAAAGAAACATCTTGTTAAGTGTAAACGCAAAAAAAAAAGACTCATGGATTTAGTTTGAATTCATTTATGGTACTTTACCAAGGCATGCAGTTTGACCAAAGACGTAGAACTTCTTTGTTTACGTTTTTTACATTTATATTCTCATTTCTCCATTTGCATCAATTGATAAGTTGCACTTGCATTATTCAGAGTCAACACTTCATTATTACATTTTCTTACATAGGGCTCTTCTCGCTTATGGACGAAAGATAACAGTTCGAGTTGTCAATTTGAGAGCCGAATCATATGATCACTTAACATATTTTCCGATAAGCAAACCATTGGTCGGCCACAAGAAACAAACAGAACCTTAAAAACATCGTACAAAAAAACATTTCCATCACATATTATACTTTTCGACCAAGATATATATATATATATATATATATATATATATATATACCCGGAGCAAGCCTTTGTTGATACTATTTATGGCGTAAAACACTTCTCCCACGGTGGATCGAACCCATAAACACAACAACACCAACGCCTTCGCTTAAACTAACTGGGCTGTCACATCCATGGTACCAAGATATATATTGTTAACTCAAAACCCAAAAAGACTATATATATAAGACTCTGATCATCTATCTCCAAAGATGCAAAACAAAAAATACTCGAGGTCCTAAAGTTAGGCTAAGAAAGATATAGATTGAGATGAGTAAGAAAAGGACGACATTAGGGAGTACATTTATACATGCACTTATATGCTTGATACGAAGGTGAATAGGTGATTCATTGATCGACCGACTATCCCTCCATATCAGTTTTTAAAATGCAATTTAGACGTCTATCTAAACGGCAGTAGTTGACCGTATATTTTACATATTATATAATGTCTTGTCTAGATTTATATAGTTCAGATGTATAATAAGGTTTAGACATATGTTATTCGGTATACGAAGACATATAAACAAAATTTAAACATTTACTTAAAAAAGTATTTATATTATTATATATTATATAAATGTTACTATTTATAGTAATTTTTACTGATTTAAATTTACACATTTATCATATTTATATTCTTAAAATGTTTTATTATTTTATAGTTGGAAACTATTTTATATATGTTACGCTATTTTTTATACCTAAAATTTTATATTTGAAGTATATTAATATATATTATCATTATATGTAATATATATATATATATATGTATATGTATGTTCTCTTTAGATATATGTGTATACAATTATCCGCTAGAAGTTCATTTTGTCGAGTAACGAACGTCTCGCACGTTTTAGAACCCTGCTCCATATGGAATACATTATAAGGAGAATCCAACCACATTCTATAAGGTCGTTCTCTCTTGTAATGTTCACTAATTGCCATATTGGATTTTGGATCACTTATATACAGAATCAGCTAAGTTAGGGGCGGTGAATAGGAATCTATGAGATTAAGATTTATTTTGTAAAGATAAATGTTTGTTTTTTTTGTTAAAAGTAAATCTAGTCATGAAAAAGAAAAAAAAAAGTTTTTAACAAAAAATAAATTATCTAAGCTTAAGTATTTTTTATACTTAGTATAAATTTAGGTAGTTGATGATGTTTGACCTTTATTAGAGATTTGTCTTTCCAATGTTTTGTTTTGTTTTTGTTTTACATTTGTTTAAGAGATAAAAACCAAAATAGACATAAAAAAATTTTGTCTCAAAAATAGCATTCAAAGAAAAAAATGACTAAAATAGACTTTATTAAAAAATGTAAATATATATTTATACCATTTGGATTAATTAATCTAAATTTAGGGTTTAGAGTTATGGGATTGGGTTTTGGAGGTGAAATCTATAATTAAATAAAAATATTAAAAAATTCAAAATAAAAAAATCTATTTTAATCATTTTTTTTCTTAAGTGCTATTTTTGTGACAAAAACTTCAAAATGGTTATTTGAGAAATTTGTCATTTGTTTAGTTGTTGGCCAGCCTAATTTTATTCCCAAAACTGCATAAAACTAAAGTAGAGAATGAAAGGAAAAGTAGAGAATGAAACCAATTATAAATGGCTGATGCCATTGACTAGATTCTACTTCGACCTTGACTCCTTGTCTGTATAATTCCATTTGTTTCAATTTAATAGTCATTGTATTTGTGCACAAAATTAATAAAATATTTAGTTTCATATATTTTTAAACAAAAAATCATTACAAATGCAACTAATTATGTTTGAACCAAAAATAAATTAAAAATATATAAAAAATATTTTTTAATTTATTTTAATTGTCGTTTTAGGTTTATACACACAAATTAAAAAATATTTAATTTTGCATATTTTCGGAATAAAAATATCATTACCTATAAGTCTAACCACATTGCAACCAATACAAAATAATATATCATATAAAGTTAATAATTTTTGTATTGAAATCATAAAATGATGCTTATTTTGTAAAATTATACTCCCTCTGTTTCATAATAATCCATGTTTTAGAAAAAATACTTGTTTCTAAAAGATCTATATTTTACATTTTCAATGCAAGTAATAATGATAAATTGTAGCTTTCAAAAACATTATTGGTTAAAAGTTATTAAAAATAATATATTTATAATCTAAAGTTTCCATGTTTTCTTAATATGTGTGAAAACTCAAAAGCATACAATATTATGAAACGGAGAGAGTATTCTACAACGATAATTGAATTGAAACGGACACAGTATATTCTAAAATTAATAAATTGTTTATTAAAATTCTAAAACAAAATCTATTTTACAACAAAATTATACTTTACAAAGATAATTCAAACTAAACGGAGAGATTAAATATTTTTTTAATTAACATCACCAATTAAAAATTCAACACTCATTCTGTATTAAAATAAGTGAATTTTAAGATTTTTGCACTACAATCAAGTTACTAATTTTTATCCAACTCTTACCTTTAGCTAATAATAACAATAATTACAGTTAATTCAATTAATAAAAAACATACCGCATAATATAAACTGTCATAAACACTAAATTACATTTATTTTATTTTATACATAAAAATTGAACACATCATTTAAAACGAAATAAAAAAATTCTTAAAACACAATTTAAAGTAATAAATACGGTCATAATTTAAGAGAGATTATGTCAAGAATTAAATGCTGTCGTTTCTTAATACGTTGCCGACCTAAATAAGTGGGTTCATCAGATAGTCAAACAAACCTAAAGAAGGGTTCAAGGGGAAATGATTTATTTATCTACACAGACAATATCATGTACTATAGAATTATTAGGGGTGGGAAAGATCTACTTATTAGGGGTGGGAAAGATCTGGATCCATGACATTTTAAAGTATCTAAATCTAAATTTTTATTCGGCGGATCTATGTTTTCACTATTTTTATCTAAATCTGAAATTATCGAAAATATCTTTCTAAATATTGTAATATCCAGCAGAAATTTGGATTCAAATTTAGATCCTTAAAATAAATAAAAATAATATTAAAATATATTAAAATATTAACAATAATTTAAAAATAAAAATGTATATAAAATTATTTCTATCTATACTTTTATAAAATTTATATATACTATTATAAAATGAAAATATAATAAATAAAACTAGTTATATATATAAATATTATTATTGTTGAAATAATTATTAATAAAGAATACGGATTCAGATTTAACGGATCTAACATTTTACTATTCGAATCTAGATACGGCCCCTATTTATACCTGCATTCGGATCTACTTCCTCTGAATACTCGAATTTTTATTCGGATCTCGGGTAATAATTCAAACCCTAGTATTAATATATCAACTGAAACCATATTAGAAAAAACAAAATACGTTGATAAACGAGACGCATTAATAGTTTGCAGAAGACAATTAATCATGAGTCAGGATGGTTAAAAAAGTAATTAGCTTAATAAATTAAGTTTTTATTGGATTAGTTTCTGTTTTGTTGATAATAGTTTAAAAAGAAAAACAGAAAATGGAAAAGACAGAACATGGATTATATCTATCTATCTATCCGTTACATTCCAAAGTATTGACTTAACTCAAAATCTTTCGCTGTAATAAAACTTTGGAAATCTTAGAGAGAGAGAAAACTTTTGTTGATAAACGCGTTTCTTCTTCTTCTTCTTCCATCTCCTCTCTTTCCCAGAAAGTATCCCCTTTTCACTTTCTTCCCCTCTGACCTTTTTTTCTTCGTATATATATATTACATAAACCTTTGTGGGTTTTTCGATCTGGATTAAAACAACGGAGCCAGACTCTATGGCCACGGCGGCTATATTCTCATCTCTACGGCGGAGGAGATCCCCATCACTGGAAGCCTTTTTAGCCCCCGTTGACTTATCCGGCATCGCTCTCGTTCAAACCTTAGCTTCCATCTCCTCAGAGGTTGTTTCTTCCTTCACCGCCATAAGATTCTCGTTCCAACGCAGGAACGCTCGTTCTCTGATTCGTAAGATCGAGATCTTCGTCGTATTATTCGAGTTCCTCTCTGAATCACGCTCTGCCTCTTCCTCGAGGACGGCGTTGCTGTGTCTGAAGGAGCTTTATCTTCTCATCTACAGGTCCAAGATCCTCATCGAATACGTGGCTCAATCCAGTAAGTTATGGCTATTATTACAAAACCCTTCCATCTCTGGCTACTTCCATGACTTGAACCAAGAGATCTCGACGCTTTTAGATGTCTTCCCTGTCAACGATCTCAACCTCAGCGAGGATATTAGAGAGCATATCAAGCTCTTACAGAACCAATCCTTGAAATCGAGATTGTACATCGATAACAACGACGAGTCTTTACGCGAAACGTTCTATTCCTTTCTTTACACATTCGAGAACGGAGAGATCCCGAGTCCAACCGCTCTGAGATCCTTCTTCGTAGAGAAGTTAGGGATTAAGGACTCGAAATCTTACAGAACCGAAATCGAGTTCTTGGAAGAACAGATTGTGAATCACGACGGAGAGTTAGAGCCGACAAGTTCAGTTATAAACGGCTTCGTAGCGATAACAAGATACTCTAGGTTTCTGTTGGTTGGTTTCGAAGAAGATGAAGTAGAGTGGAGAATCGAGAATCATCCGAATCTTGGAGGAGACACGATGATCATAACATCAGTTCCGAAAGATTTCGTTTGTCCGATCTCTCTAGACTTGATGACAGATCCTGTGATTGTCTCTACAGGCCAGACTTATGACAGAACCTCCATCGCTAGATGGATCGAAGAAGGACACTGTACTTGTCCTAAAACAGGACAGATACTAATGGACTCTCGTATCGTACCTAACCGAGCTCTCAAGAACTTGATCGTCCAATGGTGTACAGCGAGTGGCGTATCTTGCGAGTCTGAGTTTGTTACAGACTCGTCAAACGAAGGGTTTGTATCGGCTCTTCCGACCAAAGCTGCGGTTGAAGCTAACAAAGCTACTGTTTCGTTACTAATTAAGTTTCTAGCAGATGGATCGTGTGAAGCAGGGCAGACAGTTGCGGCGAGGGAGATTCGTCTTCTTGCGAAAACCGGTAAAGAGAACCGCGCGTTCATCGCGGAGGCAGGCGCAATACCACACTTGCGCCGCCTTCTCGTGTCTGAGAACGCTATTGCGCAGGAGAACTCTGTAACCGCGATGCTTAACTTATCGATATACGAGAAGAACAAGAGTCGGATCATGGAGGAGGAGGATTGTTTGGAGTGTATAGTAAACGTTCTTGTGTCTGGTCTCACAGTGGAAGCGCAGGAGAACGCAGCAGCAACGTTGTTCAGTCTCTCTGCGGTACACGAGTATAAGAAACGTATAGCGATGGTTGAGCAATGCGTTGAGGCGTTAGCGTCGCTGCTTAAGAACGGGACATCGAGAGGGAAGAAAGACGCGGTTACAGCGTTATACAACTTATCAACTCATCCAGATAACTGCAGTAGAATGATCGAAGGAGGAGGAGTGGCGAGTCTTGTCGGAGCGCTAAAGAACGACGTCGTGGCAGAGGAGGCAGCAGGAGCGTTGGCTTTGTTAGTGAGACAGTCTCTTGGAGCTGAGGCTATAGGGAAAGAGGAAGCCGCTGTGACCGGGCTAATGGGGATGATGAGAAGCGGGAGTCCAAGAGGGAAAGAGAACGCGGTGGCTGCGTTGCTTGAGCTTTGTAGAAGCGGTGGAGCTGCGGTGGCGGAGAAAGTGTTGAGAGCACCGGCCATTGCTGGGTTGCTGCAGACGCTCTTGTTCACGGGGACGAAGAGGGCGAGAAGGAAAGCTGCGTCGCTTGCTCGGGTTTTTCAGAGGCGGGAACATGCGGCGATGAGGTCAGTGGGTTACGGGTTTGTCGGGAATGTGAACGGGAATAGAGACGGCGGTGATTTTACGACGGATGTCTCTGTTCCGATGTCAATCTCCATCTCTGTACCTGTATTGTGATGTTATGTGTTCATATTATATACATTTATTGGTTGGGAGGTATAATATAATACAAGTAAAAGTATTAGAGAAGATATATGTTATGTGCATCTTCCAGAGGAAAAAAATAGAGATTAGTATTATTGTATTTGTTATGTAAACTATGAAACCTATTTTGCATTGTGTTGGTAAGTAATCAAGGAAAGTGAGTTTTGTTACTGTTGGTTATTTGAGATGTGAAACTCAATTAGGAGAGAAGACTTGCTTGCAAGGTAAAGAAAGAAAGAACATGCTATTATAATTGGATTTGAAGATATGTGAAAAGTATTTCAGAGTATTTGACTAATGGGAGAACCCTTTAAGGAAAGCATTCAGCAAAAAGAACAATTACACTCAACCTTTTGAAGGTTGAGGTATGAATTGGATGGTCTCTCCACTTGTGAAATTGATAGAAGAATATTATTACAAAATGACAAGAGCATTTGATTATAAAAAAAGAATTAAAATATTCATTGCAAAAAAAGTAAGAGAGAGAGAATCTCTAGTAATTGATAGCTTTTTTTTTGTTGAAGTGGTGAGTTGAGGAAAATTAGCTTCATCTTTTTTCTAGGATTTTGTTTCTTCCTCTATATTTTAAATGCTTGCAAAGTGGATATAATCATTATAGTTTTAGCTTCTTTTATTATATTGCTGTGCATATTGTAATATTATGATTAAAATGTGAAGAGAAAGACTTTTAACTGCAACCTCTTATAGATAGATGATACGTGCCATGTCACTGTATATACAGTATATTATCGCTAACAATTTTTTTATAAAAACATCATAATCAATTTTCATCCTACTTGGATTTCATGTAATTTGGAGAAATATATATATATGATTACAAATTGACATAAGATAAGTGTGTGTCACCCACCATTTTTTTCTTCCTTTATGAAGTGGATGTGACTCATTGTGTTTTTGACTTTTTGGAATTAAATATCATGTGCGTATGGCCATCATCGTCCATCCATCATTTGATAACACATTTTGTAGTTATTTTTTCGTGATTTCAATATCTAAAGATTACATGCATTATGATTCTCCCAAGGGACTCAATTTTATTTAGTCTCTTTGCATCCTACTTGGCATGAAATGACATTTGCCACATATACGAACTTGCAAATTTGGCATTTCTTTTATATATTATTTGATGTATTATCACTTTTTAAGAGATGCGTAGACATTTTTGATACCAATGTATCCATTAAATATCAGATTTATGGATAAAAGATGCGTAAAATATCAGGATAAAGAGTTTTCGCATGTACATGATAGATGCTTCACCTTGTGTTGACCAACTGTTACAAAGAGTAAATAATGTGAACTAATGTGGACCAAAGTGGTACCAAATAGTGAAATAGGAAATTCTACTAATCTAAACACGACGTAATTTTCAAACCTTAATAATTTTATGATAATATTCAATATTTGATTCATTTATACAGAACTATTTCAGTCGTTCATATCGTACTTTTCTCCACACGGAATGGATTAATTAATTTAATTAGATGATTGATATATGTAAGATGTATACACACTCAAATATATAAGAATATATATAGCTTGTTGAATGAGTCAATATTGAAAGATCATGGGCCATGCATACGCAGTTTCTTTTCTTCCTAATGTTGTATTATATGAAGACATACATAGAATTGTAAGAACATGATTAACTTTGGTCTTTTAGGATGGATTTTTTAGTAAAATGTTTTTTAAAAAAACCTAAAAACTGTTTATTAAATAAAAAATATAAGAGACATTTCTGAGCCAAAAAATGTTAAAAAAAATCAAATCATAAATTAAAAATTTCATCTTAAAAGATCGGAGTTATTCGTGGTCTAAGGCTCATTATTCAAAACATTTTCCTCACATGCATGTTTACTAGTACATACAAAAAAAATAGACTGAACGTATAAAATCGATTCAGACGTTGTCGAACTTTCTAAACCGTTTTAAAAGCTATTTAGAAAAATTTAACGTTTTAACATTTTCTTTCCACATACTAGGGGGAGACTATGACTAAACTAAAGGGTAAAAGATGAATAGAGCAAGATGTAACCGAGCTTCAAAATCATGTTAAACCCCAAAGCTAGAAGAACTTTAATAAAACGTTTAACAAAAAAGGAGAAGAAAAGAAGAGGCAGATTAAGGAAAAGTTCTGCGTTGATGAAATCAGAAATTGGATGTTTCCCTAAGTTAACAAAGGGGGGAAACAAAAAAAAAAGGATGATGATTATAATAAATACATTCAGAACATATCCATTTCCTCTTCAGCCTCACCAGTCACCACACACACCACACTCTTTCTTTATTTTAGTACGAGTTTTGCCAGAGCTGCTGCTGGGTTTGATTCGAGGGCTGAGCTCCTGCACCGTCTCTAGGGTTTTGCTGCTGGCGCTCGTGCGACATTTCTGTTTGGGACTGATAGAAATTAGGGTAGCCATGAGACCCATACTGCTGTTGTTGCTGAGCTTGGCGATACCCTCCTGCTGCTTGCTGACTCTGTTGTAGTTGCTGTGCTTGGAGGTTGTAGTATGTATTAGCTGGAACACCTGACATGGTTCGAGAACCATGACCGTGATGCCACATCGCAGAGTTATCATTCTGAAAAAGTTTTAATCAAATGTCATCCATTGATTCAAGGTCTGAAACCAAGAGAAAGGGGTTAAGGAAGGGACAGTAAAGAGACAATTACCTGATGCTGCTGTTGTTGCTGCTGGAGTGCCAACAGATGACTGTTATCTTTGTATTGAGAACTCAGAACATCTTCATAACCGGTAGGAGCAGACTGTTGGTTAAGAGGGAAGCTTCCAGCGGATCCAACATTGGTGGAGTTTCCAAATCCATAAACGGAAGCAGGAGCTGTTGCGGACTGTGGCAAATTACTGGGAGAGAGATTGTTTTTGTACTGCGGAAGCAATGCAGCTAGTTGTTGCTGGTGGTATGAGCTGTTACCAGCAAACGCTTGCTGGAAAGCGGATGGCATGTATGGATAGTTCTGAGGCATCATAGGGTAACCGATCATGTTTGCAAAGTGTGCCAGCGGCATTGTGGGTTGAGAGTAAGGATGCATTGGAAGCTGTTGAGGAAGAGCTGGTCCAGTTGCGACATTAGCACCGGGTAAGTTTTGCTGCGTTGGCTGTGTCGCCGGAATTCCACTGCCTCGGAGCGCCTGTAATGCAAGAGGATATATAATCATAATCTAACAAATTCCTCTTGTTCTTTAAACTGGGGTAAGAGTAGATCACTCAAGAAAGTTTGTGCCAGACAAGTGGTTGACCAGAAACCAAATCCACAAAATCATTTTCCCAACATAAAAGAAACTACTCTTCTTAGTCAAGCAAACATTGGTTAATTGATTCACGATTAACATAAAGCAAGACATCACTAACTTCATACTAGTTAATAGTAGACAGAAGTTCGCAGAAACGAAAGACAACTCGAGTTTCTTAAGAGATTATTTACCTCTGGCATGGAAATGCTTTGGCCACCAAGTGATGAAGCATTGTTGCTACCTCTTGACTGCATAGACTGTGCAAAAGGAGAATACTGGAAGTCGAGATCCCTCGCATTTTGTGCAGTTTGCGCCGATAAATTGTTGGGAACTGAGTGTGTATACCCCTGCTGAGGCAAAAAAAACAAACAAGAACCAATATTATTAGCACAGCCGTTAGAGAATTTCGAAGGCATTACTAGCCTCATATCACTTCAGAGATCACAAAACTACATTTTCAGAAAGAAAACACGGTTCACTAAAATGATATCATAAATAATGCAACATGTAACTTAGTAACTTACCATCACATTCGATAACGACGCAAGATTCTGTGCATGTGTCTGTGACGCATCATATGCAGTGTTCAGCTGCTGCTTAGCGTACCCTGGCTCAGGCTGAGCAAATGTGTACTGGTGCTCCTGAACAGCCTCGGGGTTCTGCGTCTGATTCTGTGAATGTGTCTGTGACGCATCATATGCAGTACTCAGCTGCTGATTAGCGTATCCTGGCTCAGACTGAGCATATGTGTATTGGTGCTCCTGAGCAGTCTCGGGGTTCTCTTGCTTAGATTCTAAAGAATCATCATAACTTCCAGCAGCAGGTGCGTGGCCCATATTTCCATTGACCGTGCTTTCAAGATGTTCATCTCCATAGAACTCAGTATTTCTGCAAAACAAGCATTGATCAGTTAGCAAATAATAGATGAAGGTTAAACCCATAGAATATTTTGGAAGAAGAAACAGTGGTAATGGGATACCTGGCATCTGAATGTTCGATCTGTTGAGCTACATCAGGAGTCTCTTCTGCGTTGTTGCTCAAAGGTCTTGATCCAAAAGCTCCAAAACTTCCAAAACTTAATTGTGAGCATTCTTCTGTATGAATTAGCAAATGATTTGGAATAACCACAGCACGTCTATCCTCTTCATGCGAGGCTCCTTGATCATGACTATCTACGGTTAATTGTTGAAAGTCGGCCGAACCAGATGAAACCTCATCTTCATCTGAAAAGTAATAATGAAACAGTGAATAAGAAACAACCAAGAACACAAAAAAAAAGCAATCTGTTCTTTCTTTTTGCAGAACTTCAAATTGAGCACCACCTAAAGATAATTGAGAGAAGAAAACAGAACAAACAAATAGCAAAAAAAAAAAAGAAGTGCTTTTCATCCACCGTGAGCAGAACTATAAGCACTACGAAACATGTATACAGACTTAATGTATTACCTTGGTGGTGCTCTAAAGGATGGCTCTGCGTCTGATATGTGTACTGATTATTCTCGTTAAATTCAGACGAAACTCCAGAGTCATCTTCTTGGACGTTTTTACCAGCAACCGAGTCAGGTTGCACTTGATCGACTTCAATATTCTCAGAAGGGGCATTTTCTGCTAAATGTACATTTTCTAACCGGTCGCTAAGATGTTGATCTACTCTAGCGGATTGGAAGTCAGCTTGACCATCGCACACCTCTGTCTCTGCTGGTGCTACTGATACAGAAGATGTACCAGGAGCTAGTGGCTTCTGAATAGACGGCCACTCATCTTTAACAGGGACCTGGTGATTTGCATTAACTTCATGCTCGTGATTAATCTCAGAACGCACATTGACATTTTGTTTTGAGTTTGTTGCCTTGTTCTGTGGTCTACCCATCTTCACAATGTCAGCCATAGACATCTGTCCTGGAGCTCCAAACCATGCAGTTTGATGTCCAGTAGCAGGCTGTGATAGTGATACTCCATCGCCGGCAGCAGATGGCAATTTATTTTCCGTCACAACAGAATCACTGCAGAAGATTTAAAGCGTGCATCAGAAACATGCTCATCCCAAATGGAAATATGTACAAAAACATAATTCAAAAAGGAAAAAACAGTTGAGAAAACAAGATTTTGACAAAGAAACCATGCCTAACCTCGTCATACGACCCCTACAACTACACTCATCATGTAAACCATTTGCATTGCTTCTAATTAATCAAACTACTATAACTGAGGGATTGTTTGGTTATAAACTAAGTTCATTCAAAAGTTAACGATCTGCAACAAACTAATAAAACTAATTGTGAAACCAACAAGATAACTACGACATAGGTCATATAGACACTCTAAACCCTCAGGAAGGGTTTGAGTCAGCTAAAGCTTCTTTAAGGACAAGGCCTCAGATCAAACAAAATGAACACATAATTTCAATTTCATGACCTCTGAATTCTGATACACTACTAAATGGATCCTACCAATACAATCACTAACTAAATGGTTGAAATATGAAACAACTTATTTAATTCAATTTCAACATCAAGCACACAAGTTTTTTTCCAGTTGCTTCAACTTGCAAACTGCAAAAGAAAGAGACCATTCAAGGACAAACCTGTGTGGTGTCTGCTGGTGGTTTGACAGTCCAGAGGCAGAAGACCAAGAACTCGTGTAACCCTGAGTTCCACTTTCTTTCTTGTTTGTAGATTTTCCCTGGAAGTTTCCAGAATCTGAACAACGGAAGCACATAAGCATGAATCCTATAGTTAAAGCTAAATAAACTTTATGCATCCTAGAGATCATGCTTATACCAGTAGAGCTGAGATGGGTAGTAGATGCACTTCGTCCAGCATAGCGATCAGAACCACCTCTACCACCGCGGTTGTATGTGTTATTAGCACCACGCAGCCGGGAATCCGGTATATCCCTTGTCTGAATAGAAACAAAAGACTTAAGATACTAACTCAAACTAGAAATTTGATTGACTTCCACCAAAACATCTAGAGTCAGGTGCTAGTAATAAAGCCATTGAAGGGGATATATCGACACCATTAGGCATGTCAGTCAATGTATAAAACGTGTGACTAGAAACAGCAGATAATGGTGCCAATTAGTTTGCATTTAAAATGCCAAAAAGACAGTCTCTGGTCTATTTGCGGTAAGAAAACGGGTTTGAGCACTGACTCACCTCTTTCTTCTTCTCTTTTTTGCTCTTCACCTCGTGAAAAGGATCTGGATAGAGAAACAAAGCAAGTATCAGTATCATTAATAGACGCCAACTGTAACAAAGACAAAACCTTGACGCTGAGAACTAAAACAAAAACAAAGTTTCACCAGAAAGTACCAAACTTGAAGATCAGGAATCAATCAAGCAACCATTAGCAACAAAAGGTTGACACTTTGATACATCAGAATCAAACCCAATTGAAACCCTAAACAATCAGTCAATTGCGATAAACCCTAATCGAGAAACATGAAAAACCCAAAGAAAAGGAGAAACCTTGAGAGAGGAGGCGATGAACGGCTTCGTTAGGATCCATATTGCACTCTTTAAGCATAGCATAGATCTCAGCCTCGGGAGAGTTCACGACTTCCTTCAAGCTCTGTACTATTTTTCTAGACCCTGACGGAATATCGTTGATTCCTTTTCTCCCGCCGCCGCCGACAACGACCTTGATGCTGCTGCTCATCTTATCCGCCGTGAGCTGCCTCTCTCTTACTCTCTCTTTCACCCGGATCTGCTGGATGGAATATATATCGACGCTCTGTGACTTTTGTCAGCCGCGAGATTACGAACAAGGAGGAGGAAGAAGAAGATGAAGGGGGGTGATATATAAGGAAACCCTCTCGAGATTTTTCACCGTCGTATTAATTTGTTTATTTTCCTCTTTTGTTTCTTTTGAAATTTTAATGGACCGTCTATTTACTGATATAATTGTATTATACAATTAGAAAGGTACAAATCTACATTTTTAAAGTTTTTATCACAAATTTTAAAAAATATATCAAAATAGATTTTTTCTAAAAATTTTAATATTTTTTACTTTTTTTTTATATTTCCAAAACTCACTTCATAACTATAACCCCTAAATCTATATTATTTAATTCAAATAGTATAAATGTATATTTACATTTTTTTATTAAAATTTATTTTTGTTATTTTTTTTCCTTGTAATCTATTTTAATGAAAAAAAACTCTGTTAAATTTATCTTAAGTTATTTCTCATTAAAAATTAGATGTAAAATCACTCATAAAGTATATACTTTTGAGTTTTCCAAAAACAATATTATTGGTATAAATGGATTTCTAAACAATTAGTATAACAATAATTGCATATTTTAAAAAGCTTAAATATTTTTTTTATAAAAAGTTTAAATTTAATTAATATTTCTTATTATTTTGCTAATTATTGAGATATCCATTTACCTATCATATTAATTAATGATGTTTTCATCACTATTGCAAAGTTTCTTAAGCAGTAAATGTTTTTTATTTCTTTCTTTTCCAAATAATTATTATTTCAATGTTAAGAAATCTTAATGAATATACAGTACACTAAATACATTTCACTAATTTTTAGTTAACTTATTTATTAATGAGATTGAGATTTTGATGGTCCGAAATATTATTTTAAACTTCTCTAACAAACCTAACTATACAGAAACTTTAGACCCATTTACTATTAGGCCCCGAGCCCTCAGCACAAATTGCCTATCATCCAGCCCACTGCATTGTAGTGGCAAATATGTTTGAATTTTCTCTTGTTATTATACTTCGTTGTTACACTAAGAATGTTTAAATACCAAAATTTCAGCTAAGTCTGTTTTGCAGTTGTTTTCTAATAACAATAATCTATTAGGAATTTCAGTTGATCCAATATGGCATAAAGTACTTTTGAGCCGGCCATGCCAGCCCTGATGATATATTTTTGAATGGGAAATTGCATCGTATGACCATCAAAAAAATTATAATTTAACCCATAACCAAAAATCATATCTTTTCATTGTTTTTATGTATTTTATGTAACTCGTAAAATGATCTTTACTATAACTCGTAAAATGCTAAAAAAAAAATTTAATAACTATTATGTTTCCAAAATAGTTTGTGTCCATTTGATAATCACACACTCTCTCAATAACAATTTATTTTTCTTTTTGTTTTTCTTCTTTGTTTCTTCCTCTCCCTCTTAAATATCTGCTTTCTTTTATACAATGAACACATTGTTGCAATCATCTTCCCAGATTTTTACCACTAGAAGAATTGCATCGTAAAAAATGAAGAAACGAAGAATTGGGTAAAGAATCAATTGACAAAGATGAGGAAGATGACAAAATCGAAAAAGATAATGTAGTCAAGATGAATATGAAATTGCAGAATCATGGTTGGTGAAGATGAGGGAGGAGATACTTACAAACTTGTGTCCATATTTTTGGGTTACCATACTATTTAAGATATACTATATTTAGTTCACATATTTCCATACTATATGAAACAAAATAGTATGTCGTGCTCTTCAAATTCAACAGTTCTCATATTTGTAATGAAAATTTTAGAAATACCAAAAAAATATCGAAATACCACTTTTCTCTCCTCCTCAAGCTTGTCATCTATAGTCTCTTCGCTTCTTCTAAGCAATGTAATATTTGTTTATTTCCATTCTATTTGATGAACATCGAATATAAATGCTATTCTACAGTATATAAGCACAAGTTATATTTTGTTATTGTGTCATTGATATGAATTTTGATTTATGATCAAAACTAAATATTTACAAAATAGATTTTAGCAATTACTTAATAACACCAATACAAGCTTCACACAAATTTACATTATTCTATTTATAATGATTATGTTTACATTTTAAAAGTAGATTATCACAATGAATGGTTTATATTATATTTTGTTTATTTCCATTCTATTTGATGAACATCGAATATAAATGTTATTCTACAGTATATAAACACAAGTTATATTTTGTTATTGTGTCATTGATATGAATTTTGGTTTATGATCAAAACTAAATATTTACAAAATAGATTTTAGCAATTACTTAATAACACCAATACAAGGTTCACACAAATTTACATTATTCTATTTATAATGATTATGTTTACATTTTAAAAGTAGATTATCACAATGAATGGTTTATATTATATAGTCTAATATTACATAATATAATTTAAGAATTAAGATTATATAATATTATGTAGCATTTATGATTTTGATAATTGGGTTTAGGGTTTAGTGATTAAGAATTAGGGTTTAGGGTTTAGTATTTGGAAGATGAGGGTTGAAGTTTGGGTCAACATTAACTTCTTACATGCAAGTATATACATTTCATAATTTCTCCAATATGTACTATACTTTATTTTGTTCCATTCTGTTTGGGTTTATGATTTATATTTGGGTTTAGGGTTTATATTTAGGTTTAGAGCTTGGTGATTATAATTTAGAGTTTAATATTTAAAAGTTGAGGTTGGGTTTAGTATTTAGGAGTTGTGTGTAGGTTTAGAATCATATACTACTTCGATGATATAAAATACATTCTTTACTGAAAATTTTATTTTATCTATTTGATTTTATTGTCATTCAGTCACGTGATCATAGTTTATATGTGGGTTTAGAATTTAGTAATTAGGGTTTTGGTTTAGTATTTAAGAGTTGGGGTTGGGGTAATGTGTAGTATTTAAGGATTGTGGGTGTGCTTTGAGTCCTCCTTACTACTTCGGCGATATGAAATAGAACACTCATGGTATGTGCTTAATAAACATGTAACGTAGATGTCTCTTTCTTCTTTCATATGCTATTTTTTGGTCCTTTTGACCATATATTATTTGTGATGCATCATGTTTACCAGGTAACTGCAAATAGAAATGATATAACCGGCTCACTATCCGGTTAGATAACAAATAAATTCTTTTTGAATTATGTGTCATTGCAAGAAAAAAAAATCAAACAAGCTTTGTGGACAGACCGACGATACCTATGAATCAAATTGTCATGAGATGCAAGGCATCATAGTTTACTATTTTATCAATCTATATATATATATAAACTAGAGGTTTACTCCGCGCTTCGCGCGGGGATTTTTAATTTTTAATTGTTTAAATTGATATTTCTTTTTAGTTTAAAAACTTAATTATATAATTTTGTGAATCACAATTTCTGTGAGATTTTTGGTTATGTAGGATATAAGAATATTGAGAGCAAAATTGTTACATTTGACTAAATTACATAATGTCATAACTATAGTTTAATAAGTTATTGTTTTATTTTTGTTTAGGAGATGTTTTTTTTTGTTATCTTTGACATCATCAACTGTTATATTAATATTATGTATTTTTCGGTTTGATGTGCATTGTGTCACTCGTCCATATATTTTGTAATTGTTTACATGAATTTCTATTGTTGCATTGAGATTATGCTAGTTTTAATATACATCATTTGTTTGTTTTTAATTTACATAATTAATTGGACAAAACAATTTTATATTGATTAAATTATGAAAATTAAAATTTTACATTTTTACAATATTAGTAGGCAGTGTATTTATTTTTGATGTTGTTGTGGTGCTTCACATTGTTACAATGTCATGAAATTGTTACTTTGTATCCATATATATATTTTAAATAACATGATATTCTATTTATTCTAACTTCATGAAGCGACTCTTAATACGATTTCAGTATTTGTCCGCTTTACATTTATTTTCCATGCAAGCGTGTCCAAGTATATTTTACTGATCTTGAATTTTTTTTTCATAACATCATTTTGATCTGTAGGTAAATGTCATTGTGTTATAAAACTTTCGTTGTTATGTGGAAATGTTGTAGTCATATATCCGTGTTTTTTTTTTGAAAACTTAATTATATTCATCGAACGTAATAAGCTTCCAAACTGCCGCTTGAGAGATATATTGTCATTAGATTGTTATATATATGCAGCAATTCTAATGGATAAAATGTTAAATTGTTAATGTTATGTATGTTGATAGACATGGTAGTCTTGTGCATCATTTGTTAAAATTAGTTTTAGATTCGATAATGCTACAAACAATTATTCAAGAAAATAGTGTTATACATGAAATGATATCTACTTCAATTTTTTTAAGGTGCCTTTCAAAATGCAAGAAACGGTGCTGTGATGTCATTTTTCTTTCTTTATTCATGTTTGTCAATACTTTAATGATGGTAACAAATATGCTATTTTTTATTATTTTGTTTATTTGATCTTGTTACTTTTTAAAAAAAAAATTGATTATGTATTAGATATTTCGATGGTCAAAAAAAAATCAAACAATAGTGCAAACGAACATTTTAGTTTTTTAGTTTTTGAATTTTCTCTGTTAATTTTAAAATCTAAATTTTTTAGATTCACTAAATTATTATATATTTTAAAAACTATAGTGTTAATAATTTTATGGGTTAAAATAAAATATTTATTAAAATAGATTTATGGATTATATGTTTTTGCTAATTAATTTAGTTAAATATTAAAAAGTAAAAATAATTAGGATACTTAATTAAATTAAAAAAAATATGTTTAAAATTTTATGGGTGAAAAGTGAAATATTGATGAAAATAGATTTATGGATTATTTTACATTTTGTAATTGATTTGGTTTAAATACCAATAAGTGAAAACTTTAAGACAATTAGATAAAATTTTAAAAACTATGCTTATGTGTCAAATTTTTAGATAACCTCTTGATGAGGTGGCTTAAGGAGAAGAGAGTTTGTTCTCCTTTATATATATAGATTGTCAATACTTTACTGGTGGTAACAAATATGCTATTTTTTTATTATTTTGTTTATTTGATCTTGTTATTTTTTTAAAAAAAAAATTGATTATGTATTCGATATTTCGATGGTCAAAAAAAATCAAACAATAGTGCAAACGAACATTTTAGTTTTTTAGTTTTTGATTTTTCTCTGTTAATTTTAAAATCTAAATTTTTTAGATTCACTAAATTATTATATATTTTTAAAAACTATAGTGTTAATAATTTTATGGGTTAAAATAAAATATTTATTAAAATAGATTTATGGATTATATGTGTTTGCTAATTAATTTAGTTAAATATTAAAAAGTAAAAATAATTAGGATACTTAATTAAATTTAAAAAAAAATATGTTTAAAATTTTATGGGTGAAAAGTGAAATATTGATGAAAATAGATTTATGGATTATTTTACATTTTGTAATTGATTTGGTTTAAATACCAATAAGTGAAAACTTTAAGACAATTAAATAAAATTTTAAAAACTATGCTTATGTGTCAAATTTTTAGATAACCTCTTGATGAGGTGGCTTAAGGAGAAGAGAGTTTGTTCTCATTTATATATATAGATTTGAGTCTTCTCTATTCTCATGAATCCACATAATGAATTGAATCAACACACTTCAACATAGTATTTTAAAGTTTATAAAATTTATTTTCTCTTTCACTCTTTTGTTATTTATACCAAGAATATTGACACAATATCAAATAGTCCACACATATTTTGTATCATATAATTTAACCCAAACTAATTGTAATTTTAAAATTTAAAATAATTATTTATCACAATTTTTAACAGATAATAAAAATAATAAATTTGATTAAACTAAAGTATATATAGTTAAAAAATTTCAAGAATTTCTATTATTTATTTAATCAATATTATCTTATTTATATATACATATCTGTTATATTTTTATAATTATTTTTAATATATATGTATATACATACATTTGAAATTTATACATAATTTTATAAGCTAAATACATGTAAATAAACTGAAATAATATGAATAGTCATTTACATTTAATAACCAAAAACATAACTTGTTAAAAATAATAGTAATTAATAAACTTATATATTAATATATTTATGTTAAGCTGGGACCATTTATTAATCAAAAAAAAATATCTTAATAATAAATTTAACATTGTATATAAGTAATTAATTTTAAGTACCATCAGAATATTAATAAAGAAAATAAAATAAGTGATATTATATAGTCAATTGTTAATATATGTCAAATGAGTTATATTATTCAATATTAAAAGTCATATTCTAAAATTAATTAATATCATTTGGTCAGAAGATTATAATTAATTATCCAGATAACATGGTTTAATTACTCGGTCAATAAATATAAGAACGTATACAAATTCAAATACACATGTATTTTCCTAATTAATTACAATTAGTATTAATTTGATTTTAACCCCAACTCAAAACTTGATTTTAACCATAAAAGTATATTCAAACTTGAATTAAATACAAAAGTAACCCAAAAAGCTAGTGAAATGACAACCAACTCTTTATGACCAAACAAAAAAAAAATTCATTTTTAACCCCGTAAAGTGTTCTGAGGTTTTTTTAAATCTTCTGAGGTTCTATAAGTCTTCTGGAAGACTTCCAAGAAGTATTCTCGTATAGTAGATCTCAAAAATAATTTATAAATTTTATAAAAAATATTTTGATGTGGGAAGAATTGAAATCATGTAATTATAAACATTTGTAAATGATGTAAATTAAGATCTAGTAAAATTGAACTGAAACATATATGTGTTTAGCTTTGTGTATATTAAACACTTTTAAAGTTGATTATGATAACATATATTGTAGTATTGTATGTATTCCTTAAGGTTAGATTTTGTAAGTTTTTTTTTTTTTTTGAAAACTTAAATTATGACTTATATTTGTTTAGTTTTCTATATATTAAATACTTTTAAATTTGATTTTAAGTTTTATAAAGTGGTTGTTTCTAGTTAGTTAGTTATTTTGAGTTCAAAGTTTAGGTGACTTAAGTATTCCAACAAATAATGTACTAGAAGACTTTCGCAGAAGTCTTGTGGGCAAATATTAAATTTAAGTTCTATAAGACTTTCAAGTAAGTCTTCTAAGAAGTCTTCTAGAAGACTTAATTGAAAGTTTTCTGAATCAAAAATATTTAATTTTGTTGAAATTTTTGTCTTCTTATATAAAGAAAAAAATTACACATTCTCTCTCTTCCTCTCAGGTGACTGCAACAAAAATGTAATGTTTTTCATTCTAAAACTCTTCAACCTCTCTCTAATCTCTTTAAACTTAAAAACACAAAACTTTATACCAATTTATCATTTTCATCTCATATCTTATTTTGATTTTGCAGGTTTTTAATTACATGGTTCTCATCTTCTACTCCTTTAAAGTAGATCTATAAATTATAATTTTTTCCATTTGGTAACCTCTTGTTACTTAAAACTTACATTTTGAAAACTCCTTTTGTTGTTTTAAGTTTCTATCTTATTTTTGAAACTTTTCAATATTTTGAAACAATTTGAATGATTTTGGATATGCATATTTTTCAGATCTAAGACAGATTTTCAAGATTTTCATAAAAGTCTTCTCGAAAGTTTTCTAACATTCAATGTACTAAAAGACACCCTGAAAGTCTTATGGCGAATTCTTCTTCCATATCTTTTTTTCATAATAGACCTAAGCGTGTTGGTAAATCTCTTTGGTGGAAAATTTTGATAATTCTGTGGTTGCTTAGAGGAAAATATAGTGGCTAACGATGAAAACTAATGGTGGTGTTGAGGATGATGTTAGAGATGAAGTGATCGGAAATAAAACTAGGATGATGGAAGAGATGAAGTGATCATGCACATACTTAAGGAGTTTTTCGTCAATCTATTTCATAAATATATAATGAATGGTAACACTTACCCTCTTATGGTTATCTAGTGAATTACTAACTTTTTGATGATCATCCATTCTAATTTCCCAAGAAACAATACTATTTGATTACTTGGTTTTCTCTGTTAGATAAACCAAACAAAATAAAACAACAATTCACATGTTGATCAATCGTGTATATATCTACTAGTTGATAGAATCAAAAAGAATAAATAACACTTTCTCATGACTTTGTTTTCTCTTTTTGATGAACTAAATAGAGAAAAACAGTTGAATTCACATTGTTGTTCAATTGTATATATATATATATATATATAGACGTTTCTAAAAGGATTTTTTTTTATAAAAATACCCCAACTAAATTTCAATAAACTTTTTAGTTTCCAATTTTTTTTGCTATCCAGTTTAATACCCCAACTAATTATTTTGATCATTTTAATATACAAACTTTTAAACTATGCTCATTTTAGTACCCCAAATTTATTTATTTTAGTTAAAGTACTAATAAATTTCAAATGAAACTTAAAAAATCTCTCAAATTTACAAAAATTCTCAAAATATTCTAATTTTATTTTATTTTTGAAAAATAAAAGTAACTAAATATTGAATAATCTTAAAATTTAAAATTTAAAATATTAAATTTAGTTTGTTTTCTAAAATATAAAACAAATTCATTTTTACATTCAAAATTAATTTCAAAAAAAAATCGCTAATTTATATACCTTCTTTCATAAATATTAAAATTAAATTAGTTTTTTTCATATTTTCTCTTAGATTTTGATTTTTTTTTTTAAATTTCGTTTGAAACTTATTAGTATTTTTAATTAAGATAAATAAATTTTAGGTGTTAAATGGGCCGAATTTTAAAAGTTTGTATATTAAAATGAAAAGAATAATTAATTAGGGTATTAAACTATATAGCAAAAAAAATTTGGGTATTAAAAAGTTTAATAAAATTTAGTTGAGATATTTTTATCTAATTTTCCCTTTCTAATTTTTTTATCTCTAATTATAGAATCATGTTACTACATTTCAAAATGTTTAGTTTCGGGATATCCATTTTCGGTTCCATGTAATGTAGGTTAGGATTACTGGTCGGTTCGATTTCCGGTTTAGATAAATTGACTATGGTTATTCTTGGTTAAGTTTCTTTTGGTTTAATCATGTAATATGGAAATCGTTACACACTGATGACGATGAATGAGTACGACAAAGTATTCTGTTCATTGTATTCTTCCTCTTGTTCTTGATCTCTGTGCTGCAATTCTCACCTCAACTTTTGTGAATCAAAAGTTAATATATCGAGACAATAAAGAGAAACTTATAACTTGGGGAAAAAGTTAGCACATGAACTTTCTCAATAAAGAAAAACTAATCTGAACAAAATTACATTGCGAAAAAGGGATAGAGAGAATCACAACTAGGCTTAACAAGCACATTCCCTATGTATCATAGGAAACACTTTAGCTTTTTCGTTTTTTTTTTAATTTACTTGCATGTTCTCTGTACAACAACAACAGTTAAAAGGACAATCCTAGCTTTAACAGACAACATTCTCCAATATTAGTACTGATTAAATAGATTAAACATTGGTTATGCTCACTTCAAGTGATAACCTTTGATATTTCATGTCACTGTAATCATCTTTTGAGACCAACGACACAAATCTCTTTTTCACCACATACCCATCTCATATTTTTCGATCTTTGTTTACAAGAGGAGCTAAAATAGTTAGGAAGAAGAGGTTTGAATCTTCCCACCAAAAGAAGGAGCTTCTTATATTTTGCTCCATGGAGTATTATATAAGTTGATCTGTAAATACCTTTTCCTCTTTAAGGTGTTTTCTCTTGCTTGAGGATTCTAGCTTCCTAGTTTCTCCTTTCTCAAGTTTTCTTATATTCTCTCATTCATGTCTTCGCCTCCCTTCTCTCTCCCATCCCAAGAAATCTTTGATTCTATGATTCTCCTTTTCTCTTCATCTTTATACCTGAGAGGGAACTTCTTCACAACCATTCTATCTTTCCTCTACCAAATCCCAAGACTACCTGACAAGTCTCTCCTTTTCTCTCTCAAAATCTTCAACTACACAAGGAACAGAAAGAAATGTCTCACTGTATAGCTTCTCGCTGCTTCCAGATCATGCTTCTATGTCTTCTTATCACTTCACGTAATCTCTCTGCTTCTGATACAACTTTAGAGTATAAGTTGCTCTGTTTTTTTTTTGCTACGAACTGACCTGATTTTTCATATCTGATGATTGGTTTGTTTCAGCTCTAGATGTTATAGCTCAAGGAGGACAGGGTGATATACCAGTAGTTAATCCTACATCTCCCGGTGGTGATACCACCACACCAACCATAACCCAACCATCACCGCCTTCCTCAACATTCCCAGGTCCAGTCACTGACCCAAATCCACCAACCGGTGGTGGCTATCCACCACTAGATGGTACAACACCACCAACCGGTGGTGGCTATCCACCACTTGATGGTACTACACCGCCAACTGGTGGTGGCTATCCACCACTTGATGGTACTACACCCCCAGGTGGTGATAGTGGTGGTGGTGGTGCACCTGCTGGAGGTGGAGGAGGTGACACTGGTGCAGGTGGTGGTAGTGGTGCACCTGGTGGAGGAGGAGGTGGTGACACTGGTGCAGGTGGTGGTGCACCTGGTGGAGGAGGAGGTGGTGACACTGGTGCAGGCGGTGGTGGTGCTGCACCTGGCGGAGGCGGTGGTGGTGATAATGGTGGTGGAGGAGGTGGTGGTCAGTGGTGTATAGCGAAAGCAACTGCTTCGCCAACATCATTACAGGTGGCTTTGGATTACGCTTGTGGGTATGGAGGAGCTGATTGTGGCCAGATCCAAAAAGGTGCAAGCTGTTACGAGCCTAACACTATTCGTGATCATGCTTCCTTTGCTTTCAATAGTTATTACCAGAAGCATCCTGGTTCCGACAGCTGCAACTTTGGAGGGGCTGCACAACTTACCAGCGCAGATCCCAGTAAGACACTTTTAACCTTTTATCTACAAAGATTTAAGTATACAGATGAAAGTATAAATAAGTTACCTGAATACTAGCATCCACATACCTTTGCTTCTTTCTTTGCTGCGTCCATGTATTGAGCTATTTGAGATCTCTACAAGACTACAACTTGTGTTGAGTGTCTAGATTAAGTTCATGAACCTAGGAATACAAACCCCACCATTACCATATGATTCCAATGTGTGAAAGAGCTCGATAACAACTAGATTTTTTCACCATTTTACGATAAATAAAAATTCAAGTGTGGTACTCAAATCTGCTCTTACGATGCTCCAGGTAAAGGAAGCTGTCGCTTCCCATCATCATCAGGAACTGTCAGGTACGTCTCTCCGGTATATTAACGTCTTAACCTGCCAAAAAAATTGAGAAAAATAACAGTGACTTCTATTTGCCAAATGCAGCACAAGCCCGCCAAGTCAACCAAGTCCACCGGATTTTAATTCACCACCTTCTACTCCTACATTCCCACCCCCAATAACAACTCCAACTACAGGCATACCTGGTTCAGGACCACCTTACGGCGTGGCAGAGCCAACGGGTCTTCCAAGTTCAGCAACTCATGTGTCACATAGCTTCCTCTCAATATTTACAGCGGTTGGGATACTAGCGCCACAGCTCAGGCAAAATTATCTTTAAGCGGACAAAGGGTTTCAATCGTTCTCTGCAAATTACGAGGCACGTTTTCTACATATACACCATCACGATAGTTTGGAGTTGAAGAAAGCAGCCGTGATCAGCAAGAAGATTTTAATCCAAGACCTCACACATATCATCTGTTCTCTTGCTATATTTCAAAATGGGAAGTATATTTATGTAGTAGGAGATATTACAAAATCAAAGGGCTTAGGTTATATACATTCTTGTAGACACGTTAACCATAATGTATCTCTTTAACAGTTTTAGAGAGTAAAAATACTTAGAAAGCGTTTAAAGAACAAACACACATAAGAAAAGGGAAAGATGTAACAAATTATAAAATGAAAGTTACATCAAGTACTTACATACCTGCAAGCATTCCAAAACGGGTAGGCGCACCAACGATGTAGAGGTAAGCTCCACCTTACCTGCAACGTTTTAAAACAGTTGGTTGCATCACAATATCCTTAACAGTGCCTTCCTTTTGAGTGGGAGTTTTCAACCCCCCCAAACAAGTTTATTGTGGAATCTTTTATGATTAAAAGATCAATAAGTTTCCAGCTAATAGTGCTAAATATAAGCATCTCATACACAGCGGATAAACATAAGCACATTGAGTTGAGTACCATAAGTAAATAAATACAGCCCATTATTCCTCGTCTCTTTCATAAACATCGTTACAGTGATTTACAGATGAAAGTCACACAAGTGTAGCTATATCAAGAAAAGGACCGATACAACTGTGACACCAATGATGCCCAGAGTGGCCACAACTGAGCCCTGATCAAACGCTTTCTGCAAGCTGCCTGCTCGTGAGAAATGCTGAAAAGCCAGAAAACAAGATATTGCCAAGGAAATGAGAGCCCCTTCTTGCTTCCCTCTGCACACATGGATAGAACCAATGAGTCTCGACTAAAGAAAAGAATACCCTGATCTCATAAACAAAACAAAAGATCTCTATAACTCTAAACCTTATGCTCATAACTTGATATGGCGCCACAATCGCCAAGAGTAATGCAATGAATGGCAGTTCAAGTTCACCTATTAAAATACATAGAACAATTACAAGCAGATAATGACAGAGATGCCAGTAAAATGCAGTTGAACAAAACAAAAACACATGAAGATGAAAAAGAACCTGGAAAAGAGAAGAACAGTCGAGCAAGAAGTGCCAGGAATGCTGTCCAGATGCCATACTCACCCCTGCAAAATCAAATTCAAAAGGCAGAAGCTTTATTACAGTAATGAAAAAAGAAGTCATATAGCCATTTGAGAAAGAGCTTACTTAGCCCAGGAGATGATGCCAGATGGTGCGGTTAGAGCAAGTAGAGGAACAACAAAGGACTTGTGAATACCTGTACCCCTTGCAACCATCAATCCACTAACAACAAAGAAACACCATTCATCATTCATAGCAGTTAAACATTTTACAAGCTAAAAAGACAGAACATGATCCTAATTTGTGAGAACATACACGCAAGAGATTGCTGAGATCCATTGTAGATTCTGAACAGACATCGGAGCAGCATAACACACCACACTCGATCCTCTCTTTCTCTGCTGACGATCTCTCGATACTCTGCCAACACAAGGAAAGTCCAAATCAACTGTTTGAGTGAGAACTTGGGATCTGTTTATCTCAATACCTCAGAGGATTGAAGCAAACAGCACTCGTACGGCGAGTTAGACCGGAGAGACCTGACGAACAAGGCCGGACATTACGAGAGAGAAACGGTTTCTGCAAGTGGAGAGAGACGATCCGGGTCGATGAGATACAGAGACTCGCCATGTGTTAAACTGTTTAGAGACGGTGGTGGTGTTGGAGGAAGGATGACGGAGTGATCTTTCCGTTAAATCGTATCCTTGGTAACCACGTGGACGGTGTAGGTTTTCTCGCACGTGCCAATAAAAGTGGGGCCGGAGTTACACGTGACTGGGGAAAACGAAAGCCGTCCCCAAGCAAATCAATCAAAAGAATCTTGAATCTCCACCGTTTGCATCTACTCCAAATATACAATCTATCCACGTCAGCACTAATTAAATATGAATTTCATGTCGGCAATGGGAATTTTGGACATGATTGACAAGCTTCCATGTTGATAATAAGATCTTATCTTCTTTTACATCTACACGAGAAATAACATACAAAAATAATATTTTTACGAGATTATAGAATGTGAAATTCAAAAAAAAAAAAATTTACTTTCTGTACAAATTGCCAAAGCTTTTAATAAATAAAAGCAACAAGAGTCACAGAGAGAGAGAGTTACAACATCATACCCACATAAAATCCGAGTATTCATGGCTTTTTTATAATATACATGCTCCATGGAACCAAAAACAAAAACATGAAGAGAAAAAAAGTAAACAGAGTAGATAGATACTCCAGCTGCAGCATTTTAAAACCTGCAAATCGCAAAACACACTTTGCAAGGATTCTCTGCATCAGTTAACTCTGCCTTTCACCAAATATATACGGTTAAAAATTAGTACTTGAATAAAAAAAACACAGCCATGATCACAACACCGAGTCTTCTTCTCTCTTGTGTCAGCTCTTCTCTCTACCATCGTCATCACCATTAACCTCAGAGTCAAAGAGATCCCCATTCTTAGTTTCCTTAACCTGTCATGACCAAAAACAACCATAACCATGTATTAACGCTACTATGCAATCATTTAGATTGTTGTTTCAGACCAAAGAGTAATGTAATTTGATTTTAATAGGGCTTTACCTGTTCAACAGATTCTGAGTTGTTAGGTGTGTCGAAGATAATTGGACGGCAACGCATGTCTTCATTCATCAAGCTCGAGTTCTGAAAATGGGCTATGAGTGCAGTTTTTCCTTGTATCCTAGCGTATGCCAATGAAGCCACTTTCTCACTGTTGAACTTCTCCCACTTCTTCCCGTTAAACGCCTGAACATAAGCACGTTTTATGTTAAGTTCATCTTCTGAACTGAGTTTAACAATATCTTAAGAAGAAAAGCAGAGAGAGAGATGGAGACCTCGTAAAATGGAATGATCAGATCAGGAGAAAGCATGTTGATGAATGCATAGCCAACGTTGCACTTGTTCTGCAAAACCAATTTATCAACAGCTTGTTCTATAAGTTAGTGAATTCGTAAGTTCTAGTCCTTGATAAATCTTTTTATCACCTTAAAATCAATTGGCAAGTAGAGAAAGTTGTAAGTGCCTTGGTTCTTCTCATCAATCGCCGCTAGCAACATCTTTGAGGTGTATCTGTTTGATAAAAGGCACACAAAAAGAAAGTTATATTCTGAGAACTATCTAACAAGAAGTAACGGTAAAGAAAAGAGAAGCTTTACTTGTTTGGAATGTTCTTAATCATCAAAGTAGTTCGAGAATCTTCTCCATTCATAATTTTCTCCAAATCAAGCTGAAACTGCTTCCTGCTTTCGACCTGGCTCGAGTTGTTCTCTACTCGACGGGACCTTCCATTCTCATACAAGCCATCAACACCAGAGGGGAACCGTCCAGGGTTTAGACCGCTGCTTAAGAACATGGGGCTGAATCTCGGTGAAGACATCATTCTGTAACTTGAGAAACCATTCTCGGCCATGTTTACGGGGTTCATAATCCCATGATTTGCCATTCTTGATGGGAAACTTCCACCGTTGAGACCCATTCCACTCGTTCCTTGAAGACCAACCGAGTTCATGAACATGGTGTCCTTTGAAGACTCTGGGAAGAATCCAAAATGTTTTTCAAGAGGAACATTAGATGGTGCAGAGCCAACGTGGAGAGGATGATGATGATGGCTGCGGTTTTGAGTTTGGTGCATAAATGGAACAGGCCGGTCTACACGAGCTGAGGAGAATGGAATCCCAGTGGATGATGTTGACCAAACCGACGAGTTAGAAGGTTCAGAGCGTGTGTTAGGACTTCCCCAGAGAAACTCTGACCCGGATAACGTCTCAATGCCACCTCCATTTGAGATCAAAGGACCAGAAGGAGAAAGGTTTCCAGTATACTTGTTATCCGGCTTTGGCTCTTGGAACAAATGAGACGTCTGTTGGAAGACGTTGCTGCCGATTGGACTCCTACCGATTGGTGCAAGCTTGGAGCTTGGTCCTTGTGAGTTTAGAGCAGAAGCCAAACCAGACAAGTGGCTGTTCCTTGTAGGACTTACCCCGAAAACGGGTGACCTACTAATCACACTCTGAAGCGGACTACCCTCAACAGGACTGTTCAGCTGCAGCCAGTTACCTGCCACCACATCAAACAGTGTTAATCTTAAAGATGTCAAATAAATTACAACTTTTTTAAAAGAGAAGCATGTAGTTAAATAGAATCACTTGGAGGAGAGTTTGCCATGGGTGAACCAAGCAGAGGTAGGTAGTGCAAATCATCGTTCTCAAGGTCTTGGTTAAGTTGCAGCATCAAGCTAGAAGATCAAATGTATGGTCAGATGTAAGAAACACAACAGAGTTCATTACTGAATACGGAGGATCAAAGAAAGATACAAACCTTCGACGAGCTCCTCCAGGGCGACTAGGTTCAACTTTTATACGTTTTCCAGCAATCTCACACCTATTTAAAGCCTTTAATGCTGCTTCAGCAGCTCGAACATCATAAAACTCCACGAACTTGTGATGCCTCTTATGCGGTGTTTCCCTTATCTGCTTTTCAGTAGGACAAAAAACAGCACTTAACATGCATGCATTTTTCTAAATCATACACAACGCTCTGTTATGATAAAAAAAACAAACAGAAAGATATCAATCACCTCTTTGATTTCGCCATGAGCACCAAATATTCCATGCAAGTCATCGTTAGTTACTGAAGGATCCAGGTTAAAAACCACTAGTGTCCCCTGATTCATATCCTTCTCAGATGGATTATCCTACAGAATACACAGGTAACATGCACATTAGATGCAAATCAGAGCAGCAACAAGAGACGCAACAAAGAACCACTAGTAAACCTTAGGAATTGAGAAGTGAATATCCAACTTTCTCCGTCTTAATGGCTTGTTCTGTAAAGACCGCATAGCCATTCGAGCAGCACGAATGTCATAATAAGATATCATGACAAATCCCCTATGCTTACAAGTAGTATAGAGCGTTCTTATGTCACCGTATTGCTGCCACATATCACAAAAAACACATAACCCATCAGTGTCTGTAGAGTAAGCTTTGTTATAATGAATCCAATAGTGTAGAAGTTACCTCAAAGAGAGCCTTGAGCTCAGAGTCCTCTACATTACTGTTAATATTCCGGACAAACAATGTTCTCGAGGGATGTTCACCATAAGGATGCTCACCAGCAACCGTTCCAGCTCCGTTCTGAACATTGAACTGCGGAGGAACTGCATTTCCACCAAGACTTGAAATGGATAGCCTTGGAGGACCACTCATGCTCAAGCCGTCACGAAAATCAGTGTTGTCGAGTTCCATTCCTCCCCCGCTACCGAAAAGATCGTAATCATCAGCGTCTGGTGGTAACTCAGTAAGGTCAAGATCATCCATCATCCCAGTTAAAAGATCGTCTTCATCAGGGAGCATGTTTCCAATGGAATGAGACTCAATGTCGTCAACACTTTCTTGAAACTTGTTGGAACCAGAAGCAGCCGCGTCATCTATGAATGGGAAACCATCTCTGCTGTCACTTGATTGCACTGCAAAGAAGCAAAACTCGTAAGCAAGAGATAACATGTGTATACTATAAAGCATATATATACTGATTAAGAGACTTGGTTTAATACGTTTTCCAAGGGGAAGAACAGGTAAAGAAGTGGAGAAAAGAGTAGCATCATTGGAGAGATGACGGTGGCGACTCAATCCAGAGGGAATCCCCCAAGCTCCAGCTACGTCTTGTGGAATATCCATTCAGAAAGTTATCTTCTTTGATCTGCTTTGCAAAATTAACGGAAACGCATAAGATTGGATATATATATTAAGGTACAAGAGTGTATAGTACATTTGAAATCTCAAGTCATGTGTTGAAAAAATTAACATGCAAGCAAGAAAGATTGATTTAAAGAAGAAACCAAAACCTCAAAGCAACAAAAAAAGCTTGATCAATACGAAACTAAGTACAAATCAAACAATAAACTGATCAAAATAAAAAGCTTCAAGAAAAATAATCAACTTTACATCCAAAAGGGTATTAAAGTAATCTGTTTTATTTGTTCCTCTGCCGTTGAAGAAAGTCTAAAAATGAGTAATTGACTAACAAAGCTGTTAATTGGTTAAGAGCTTGAATCCAAGACCAATAGTTATATCTACGAAGATCGTTGAACAAAACACAAACTCAGAACAAGGTTGATTGTTGAAACAAAACTAACCCAGTTTGCTTGTCCTAATCCGGATCATCAAAAGCTAAAACCTTTCAGACACAATACTCATCAATAGGTCGCCGACACAAACAATACAGAAAAGTTTAGCTTTTTGAAGATCAAAACCCCCACGACAAGAAACCCTTCAAATCTAAGAAAGGGTTTAGACAAAAACCCAGAAAAAAAAAACATTCATTTCGAGAAGAAAACATGGTAACCAAAAAATTAAAAATTACAATTTGTTGCGAAAAAAGGGGGAAAATCTGGAAAGTGAGGAGGTCTGAGAGTTAATTAATTACCTCTGTAAAGGTGCAGTTACCAAACAGAGACGATGATCACGATACAGAGCAGGAAGAGAAAGAGATGAATCTCTACCACCAACCAAAGAAAAAAAAATAGAGAGAAGAAAGGGAATAATGGAGGAAAAAATATCAGAACAAGACAAGAAAAGATGAGAATGATTGATGGGCTTAAGGAGGTTTTTCTTAACTCTATTTAAATACATTTTTGCGTCCGATTTTGACATTTTTTAACTTATGATTTTGACACTTCCGTATATTTATTTATTTTATCTTTTACTATCTTCTGTTATTATCCATAAATGTATTCGGATTTATCAAATCGTTATTTAATTTATTTCTTAGCACACACTACATATATGCATTTTCAACAAATACTCCATTATCTCCTATATTTACTACCCATTAATGGTTGGGACTAGGACTAACTATTTTATCTGTAAATTTAATTTGATTCGCTATTTGTTTCGATTCGAAAAATTCAAAGATTTGTTATTTATCCAAGCAAAACAAATATTAAAAGTTAATATCTGTTAGAAACGTATCAAATCATAAATACTAAAAAATTTAAAGTCATATATTTGATTTGCTCCGACATTATACAAGTAAATGTATATCAACAAATAAATATAGATTTTTATATGTATAATTATTATTTTAACATATCATTTTATTAATTTTATTTATAATTTAATTATATTTTTTTATAGAAACTGATATTTTTCTAAAATTTTGTGTTTTATACGAAAATTTGAGTAATTTTAGAAAATTTTGAAACATATCGTTCACTAATTTTTATTTTTAATTTATATTATGTAAAATTATTTTTTTAAAATTAAAGATGTATATTTTTCTAGATCTACTTGTATTACACAAAGTAGATGAAATATCCGTACATATTCGCAAGTATTCAAAAGAAATCTGAATATCCGTATTTTTCTGAAGCAAAGCAAATCAAAAAATTAAATATCAGTAAGATACGAAACAAATCACAAATATTGAAATTATAGTGTTATTCGATCTGTGATCTGTGCCTACCCCTAGTTGGGAGTGACAAGGTATATGTATGTTTATATACTCTCTGTATTGCAAAATATCCATTGTTTAAAAAAATATTTTTTAAATACGCCTTTTTATTTTTAATGTATTTTTATTAAGTAAATATTGTAAATTATTAACTCCAACAAATTATTGTATTTACATTTATATTGGTTAAAATTGTGAAAATAGTTAAACATAATATACTACATTTATCAACAAAATTTAATATACTATTAATTTATGTGAAAACTCTAAAATATGTATCAATTTAAAACGAATGAAATATTTTTTGTAAGGTATACACTCAATTTCTATTCTATGTTTGCATTTTTTCATATTTTAGTTATTTT
The DNA here is from genome assembly GCA_905132885.1 of Moricandia moricandioides. Classification (NCBI taxonomy): domain Eukaryota; kingdom Viridiplantae; phylum Streptophyta; class Magnoliopsida; order Brassicales; family Brassicaceae; genus Moricandia; species Moricandia moricandioides. The sequence continues at coordinate 74,727 of CAJHQQ010001361.1, forward strand.
GTTTTCAGTTTACATGAATGTTACGAACTTTTTTATTTATCCATGAGGTTAGAAAAAAAACTGTTAATTAAAATAATTTGCTTATAATAAATTGCATAAAAGGTTAGAACTAGATCAGATACTTTAATCTCTTTTTTTTTTGTAGTAAGAATGTTAAATATAGCAATTTTCAAATTTGTTACAGAACAACCAAGATATAAACAGCGAAAGCACATGAATTAAACTAACGACAACAACAAAATACGGATTGGAAAAGTGCAGACAAACATAAACCAAGTGAGAGAACCATACGTTGCATTGCTTTAAGTAAATAGATAGTATAGCAAGAAGTGGAGAATTTTTGCCGCCCTTGAATGGGAGAGAGCTTCGGTTAATTCCATAATTTGTCTCAAGAAGAATAGCTAACATCTCACACAAACTTCCAAACCGAGAAAGCCACAATCACCAAGCCTAGCAAAGACCACAAAGAGACGCGGATGCAGTCTCGGAACTCGCTGCCATGGACCACTGAGGCTAACTTCAGCGACTTGAGCAAATGAAGGAAAGGTCAACGTAGTGAAAAAGGAGGAGGAAGCAGTGGAACGTAGTGAAAAAGAGAGGAAACGTTTAGTTTAGAGAGAGATAGGTTGTCAAAAACTCGATGTCTCATACTTTAATCTTGTTGTTTTGTAAGAGCTCATTTTATGATTAGAACATCTTTTCACTTAAGTCTTGCTTAGATTACAAATTCACGTGTTCATGAAAAGCTGGCTACACACGCATGTTAACTGGTCAGTAAAAAGATTAATGCTAAGCCAAGGTTTAAAATAGTATGCCATTATACTTTGAAGTTCTACAAATGATATCATTTCGGAAGAAAAGGCATTGTGTTATACCGAGGCTTAAAACACTTCTCGGTAAATATTCATTAGGGATCTCAATAAAAATAAGAAATAGAAAGAAGTTTACTTAAAATAAAAATCTTAAATATTCTTGAAATAATTCTAGTGACATATTTCATTAAAATATGAATGTTTATTAATTTATAAATTTATGTGGAAAACTACACTAATATGGATTTTTAAAAGTTCTAAAAGGGTATATTCAAAAATTAGTTAGACATTTGACACATACAACAATGGCCATCAAGTAGGTTTGAGTGTTTCAGATATCGGTTTTGGGTTTTTTTTTGGTTTTTGGATGTTTTGGTTTAGTTTCCTAAACTCAATTAGATAGTATATTTACGTGGGTTAGATTCGGTTAATAATACTTCAGTTTCATTTATAATTTATAACAAATATCAAAATATATACTTTGTAATTGTATTTATTGCGGATTTAGGTTATCTTGGTCTGAATTCAAATATTTTTAAATATATTAAACTTTAAAATAAACATAGAATTAAGTATTTAACGTACTCGTTAAATTTGTAAATATTTATTCTTAGAAGTCATATTAAAATGAAATCAGAAATTGGTATTTGAGATATTTACTTAAGTATTGTTTATTTTAAAATATTCATGCGAATTCAGTTAATATCAATTCAATTTGAAATATATACTTTTACCATTCTATATGATCCATCATGTATTTTAACATATCAAGCACAGACGAACTCTCTCTTCTTCCATCCCTATCTATCATAGAGAGGGAAAATCAAATTTAGAAGTTTAAAAGTTTAAATGGGTTTGTTTATATTCATTTTTGTTTCTTTTGGTATGTTCAATTAAAATGAGTTATTTTTTGTTTTAAATGATTCAATAAGTTTTTGACTTAGCCCAAGTTTGATTGGTTTTTGATCTTTTTTTTAGTTTTCTCTAAGATAAACTTTAGTTGCGATTACTTGATCATTTTGTCTTCTTGTGGTCTCGATTGGTCCAGCATGTTTGAGTAATATCCTCATTGTTATGTCGATTCAGGCGAGTCTATGTTCATGCAAAAGGTGGAGCTTCCATCGGCTAGTAGAGAGAGAAATGAAGTAAAGCTTGCTTGAGATTCAAAGCTTCAACTTAGGCGATTTTCAGATTAGAAAATGATGTACACCCGACGATGATTGAAGGAGGAACCATGAATTGTTCAATTTCACTCAGCAAACCAGTGGAAGGCAGATCATGTTTCTGCCGACCACCGACTGCTTCTTCGTCTTTCCATCGTGTGTGTCCACATGTATGTACACGTAGTGTTTTGCATGAGTCGATGTTATCCTTATCACAATAAATAAACTAGGTTGGATACGGATTTTTTTTCATCGCCCATACAAGAAAGAAGTAGAGGTCGAGTTTGAGTCGTCCAAAAAGAATTGCTCGGTACGACCGGGTCTGAAATTGGATAAGGCTTTTAAAGCTCTTATAGTCAATATATGATGGAGTTAAGAACGTTCAACGTAAGACGGTGGAGACGCGCCCCTAACTTTTGCTCTCAAAACCTAATCGATCTCCTCCACTTCAATCGGCGAATCCGCAACGGCGGAGACGTCGTCGGCTTCTCCTGTCTAATAGCTGAACCAACTCCTCAAGCAGTCACTCTCTCCTTTACGGTCAAGCAATAGATTTACCAGAGATTCCTCCTTTCCGAAAGAAAGATTCGCCGCCTCCCTGCAACAACAGCCACGGGTTTACTGCTCCTTCGTCGACCACAGCTCCTCTGACGCCTCACTGCGACGACAACGTCTCTGGTGTTGCTCCTGCAAACTCCGGCCATGTACCACTAACAAGCGAACCTCCCGACGCTCCTCAAACCTTACCCGATGTTTCTCACCAAACTGGAGAGACGATGGAACAAGACCCAGCACCATTCGTAGCTTCTATGGGTGCGTGGTCAAAGCCACTTATTTTAAAATTCTCTCCTCCGTGTACACCAGCTGAACCATCCACGCCTCACAGCTATGATCCTCAGTTGGTGCAGAATCAAATTAAAAATTTTTGGCCTTCACTGGAGGAAGGTACCAATTTTAAGCAGAAGAAATCTTTGTTGAGAGGAGTTCTTCCTTCGTCACCGAGTCTCCCAGTTACGATGTTGCCGCCTCCGGAACTCAAGGAAGATGGCTCACTCCGTTTTCCATGGGCTGCAAGGATGAATCTGGCTACGAGAAACTTGTATAGAGCTTCCAGACCAACTTTCAGACTTGATGGCACTCCGAAGATCATCATCCCTACTAAGGTACTTCAAATTGGTCCTGAGAATGTAGGAGAATATGTAATTGGGCAATTTCATTGATGTTCTGTTCCCTCGGGTGGTCTTATGCATGCTGTTGTAAACCGTCTATGGGGTAGAAGTTGCAAAATTGTTAGTCGGAAACTAGGAGAATCGTCTTACCTTTTCCATGTTCCACACAAAGAGACAAGGCACTGGATTATTCAGCGAAGTGTTTGGCATGTAGATGATTGCTTAATGTTTGTGGCTCCCTGGAATCCAGTAGGCACACTGAAAATCCCTGAAATCTCCACTGTACCAGCTTGGGTGACTTTAAAGAATATCCCAACCAATTGTTATTCCAGGCTTGGAATTTCTCACATTGCTTCTGGCCTAGGTGAGCTCATGCTCACTCACAAGCCAAGGCTATATCCTTTAACCATATGAGAGGCTAAGATTTTGGTGGAAATAGAACTTGACAAGAACTTCCCCAAACAGATCGCATTGGATGACAAGCTTGGTAACATTTTTTAGTTGATGTGGTCTACTCTTGGATTCCATCAACCTGTGAAAAATGTGGGAGCCTAGGTCACAAAGCAAAAAGATCTCTACTTAAAGAAGACAAGAGTGACTCCACAAATAAAAGTAAATCAGATCAAGAAGATTTTGATATTCATGTGGTTGATATTCCTGTGGTTGGCATAGACTCTTTGTTGGAAAATAATGTTGCTCCTGAGAGGGCATCAGAGATTAACAAGGCTGTGAGTGTGTTGCCGCATCTACCTCAACATTCTCCTTCCCAATTTGAAATGATGGAAACTTCCCCAACATCTACAGATTCATTGTCTCTTCAGGTATTTCCTTCTCATAAGGATAGCTTCACTGCTTTAGCTTCTCTAGGATCATCTTCGGATGCCAAGTCTACCTTAGTCTCTACACTAGCAGGTTCATCATCTGCTCACACTACTCTCCAAGTTATGGACAATGTTCCATCTGATATTATCATGAATGAGGGTATTACACTCTCAGGAAATGATCCCTTGAACATGACCCCTTTCACAACCAATTCTGTCCAAAAGCATGGTAATATGGAGAGTAACTTCCATATTAATGAGCAAATGGATGAATTTGGAAGTGTATCAAGAGGGGGTAGGCTGATCAAACCTACACAAAAATACCAAGAAATGGAATGGTCGACAGTTCGTGGAAAAGGAAAACGAGGTCGTAAGAGTCGAGGTTCCTAATCAAGCTCTCAAAATCCTTTCTATCTTTGGCAAAGCTAAAGAGCTGTACAAAGCTTATGTTTTTATAGCTCTTTCATTGCTCACATTATGTATCTAACTTTTCCAAACTATGTGATCTAACAAATCACATGTTTTCCCTTGTTTTTTTAAATTGAAAGCCTTTTACAAAAAAAAAATATATATGATGGAGTTATGTTGGAGCATTTGTAATTGTCCACTTGGCTTTTTTAGTAATGAAATCAAAAGCCAACAAAAATATAATAATATCTCGAATTGAATACTGATTTGTGTTTTTTTCTTTAGGGTCGATTCAGATTTGGCTTTCGGACACTATATAATTCATTCGGGTAGTTTGTTAACCATGTTTTACAAAAAAAAAGTTTGTTAACCATGACCTAACAAACGGAACACACAAGCAATACAGTTTTTTGACAGTTGTTAGCAACGCGGCTTTTACCAAAATGATTTTAGATTTATCCTTTTCTAAAAGTTTTAATTCTAGGAAACTAATTTAGACGTGTTTTTAGATTAGAGGAGAGGTACATAACTACATACTGATTTGAGAACTAAATCATACAATTATCTCGGTCAATGATCGTATTAGTTATGACTTATGACGTCATTTTGATATGTTAACGTATAATTTTAACGATCTCATGGACTGTAAATAATTGATATGTATTTAAATGAAATACATACGACTGGTAGTATGATGATCCAGTTGTAAACTTAGTTAGGTATTATTTTCAAGACATCTTTAAGCTAAAAATATGAATTTAATTTATTATAATATCTATTTTCTATTTATTTATAATTTTACATTCATATATATAAACGAATAAATCAAAGAATAAAAACTATGAAATTTGAATGCTGTGTAACCTAATCCTAAACACGGCTTGATTTGGGACTTTTTTGTGATGACTTTATGAAGGTTTCAAATTATACATTTGAATTCTTCGTAGCTTCCATCACAATCTCAATCTCAATCTCAGTAGCAGCATTCAATGCAAATGAATACACATGTTGTCCAATGACGTATGGTGAGGGAAATAATCAACGACTTAAACTACTAAAAATTCAGGTTATTGATTTTCAACTCATTTTTATTATAATCTGTCGAACAAATTAAAAACACCAAGTTGTAAATAGATCTATAGTATTAGAAATTACTCAGCAGTGACCAAAAATGCAACATCTTTATGATGTCAATTGGTTGTAACATGAATTTATTTCAGTCATCAATGCGAGACATGACAATAAGATGGACTATAAACATAGAATACAAATTCGTTTCATAAAAAATATAACTTAAATATTTATTATACATATTAATAAAATAATTAAAATGTTATATTTTTATCAATTACATATTTAATTAATAATATTTGAGATATATAAATTTATTTATTAAATTAATATATTTTATAATTAAAATTTAGTTGAAAATGAATATAAGTTATATTAAAATTCTTAAACAATTTTTTATATTATAAACGAAATGATAAAATAGTATTTTCTTAAGAAATTGAAATTCTTAAACGATACTTTTTATGGTATTCTAAGGGACCGGAAAGATTTAAAAAAAGGCTGGTAAGATTAAAAAAGGTGCCGGAACGAGCATTATTAAAAAATGTTGGGATAATGGATCTCAATAATATTTTAACATAGTTCTTGTTATCCCATAATCAAACGAGATGTCAAGTCATCGTCCACGAACTGACGAAAGGATAATTGAGATTTATAATTATCCATACTTGGGGGATCCATAAATTAAAATGAACTTGGATTATGAAGAATTATACTCGCCGATTGTTGAATTAATGTCACGAATATATGTAATTGTTTTGTGGAAGTTGAACTATGATGTTTAACCATGTATATATGTTGGCTTTTCGTATTAAATATTTTAACATTTTAAAAAAAAAATCAACTCTTCTATATACAATTAGATTTTTCTACTAAAATATTTATGAACAGAAAAATACATTTTCCTACTGAAAATGTTTTTGAATAACTTGAAATCGTAATTATTGATTCATTCAGAATGTTTTAATTATTGAACCATCACCACTTGATTAAATTGTTTAGTTATGACTGAAAAATGGAATTTAATATATTTTAAGCACGTTACAGAAATTAAATATCAATATATCCGTACCAAAGGATCTAAATACATAATTATAGAGACTTTGAAATAACGAGTAGGACCGCGGTAGGATAATTATATATAAATTAACTCAGTATAATATATACCACACTACATCGTATACTGGAGCCATGGATTATTTTTATTTGATTTATTGGTAGTTTATTTCTTCACGCTAGAGCTCTAATATAATACATAAATAAATAAAAATAATTAAGGGGTTAACATCATAGGCTTACTTTTATATTTTAAGTAAATATCCGATTCACAATTTAGTCTTATTGCTTTACGGCTTGGGTAATGTTAAAAATAAGATATTGCGAAGCCACATCAGGATAATCTTCAAGCATATGCCAGAATGCCACTATGGATATTCCGTTTCATTCCCCAGTTTGTATATAACTAGGGGTTAATACGCGCTACGCGCGGAACTATTTTGATTTTCAAATATTAACTATATAATATTTTAATATTTTTATTTACTTATTATTTATTTTTTCTTATATTATATATTTACTTATTTTAATTTTTTACTTTTATATCAAATGTTAATATTATAATAGATGTCTAATGTATTGTTTCTATTTTCTATATTGTATATTTACTATACATTTTTTCAAATAGATGCCTAATATAGTTTTTCTATTTCTTACATTTTATATTTATTTATTATTTATTTTTTTTCTCTTGTATATTTACTTATTTTAATATTATAATAGATATTTAATGTAATATTTATGTTTCTTATATTGTATGTTTATTTATTCTTATATTGTCAATTTACTTATTCTAATTTTCTTGCTTTTATGTTAAATGATAATATTACGATAGATGTTTAATATAACATTTCTATTTCTTATTTTGTATATTTACCTATTATTTATTTTTCTTATATTTTATATTTACTTATTCCAATATTATAATAGATGTTTAATGTAATATTTCTATTTTTATATTACATATTTACTTGTTATTTATTTTACTATACACTTTTTAAAATAGATGTTTAATTTAGTTTTTTTTTCATTTCTCATATTGTATATTTTATTATTGTTTATTTTTTCTTATATTATTTATTCACTTATTCTAATTTTTTTTCTTTTATATCAAATGATAATATTATGATAAGTGTTTAATGTAATATTTTTCTTTCTTATATTGTATATTTACTTATTATATATTTTTTATAATGTATATTTAGTTATTATTTATTGTTTCTTATACTATATATTTACTTACTCTAATTTTCTTTATTTTATATATATGGTAATATTACGATAGATATTTAATATAATATTTCTATTATTATATTATATAATTACTTATTCTTCATTTTAATATAAATTTTTCTGATAGATGTTTAATGTATTTTTTCTATTTCTTATATTGTATATTTACTTATTATTCTTATATTGTTTATTTACTTATTTTAGTATTACGATAGATGTAGTAATGTAATATTTCTAATTATATATTTATTTATTCTAATATTACGATAAAGGTTTAAAGTAATATATATATTTCTCATATTGTATTTTTGCTTATTATTTATTTATTATACATTTATTTTACTATACATTTTATATAATTACTTATTTTAATATTACAATAAATATTTAATGTAATATTTCTATTTATTATATTGTATATTTATTTATTCCAGTATTACAATAAATGTTTAATGTTATATTTAATTTCTTGTATCATATATTTACTTATTATTTATTATTATTATATTATATATTTACTTATTATAATATTACGCTAGATATTTAATGTAATATTTGTATTTGTCCTATTGTATATTTACTTATTATTTATTTTACTATACATTTTATTTTCCTATATATTTTATTTATTTACTTATTTTAATATTATGATAGATTTTTGATGTAATCTTTCTAGTTCTTCTATTGTATATTTACTTATTCTAATATTATAATAGATGTTTAATGTAATATTTTTATTTCTTATGTCGAATATTTACCGTTTATTTATTTTTTATTATGTTATTATAATATTACGATAGATGTTTAATGTAATATTTATATTTATCCTATTGTATATTTACTATTATTTATTTTACTATATATTTTTCAAATCGATGTGTAATTTAGTTTCCATTTATTATATTCTATATTTACTTATTTTTTTATATTTTATATTTAATTATTATTTAATTTTTTTATTATTATAATGTTTAATAATAATATTATAATATTTTTGTTTAAAATCCTTTGTTTTAAATTGAATATTTACTTATTGTTTTTTTCTTATATTGTATGCTTATTTTTTATTTTTCTATATCAAATGATAGTATTAATATATATGTTTAATGTAATATTCCTATTTCTTAATATATTTACTTAAATGATAATATTACTATAGATGTTTAATGTAATATATCTATTTCTGAATATATTTACTTAAATGATAATATTACTATAGATGTTTAATGTAAAATTTTTATTTCTAAATATATTTGCTTAAATTATAATATTAATATAGATGTTTAATGTAATATTTTTATTTCTGAATATATTTACTTAAATGATAATATTACTATAGATGTTTAATGTAATGTTTCTATTTCTGAATATATTTACTTAAATGATGATATTACTATAAATGCTTAATGTAATATTTCTATTTTTGAATATATTTACTTAAATGATAATATTACTATGTTTAATATAATATTTATATTTCTAAATATATTTACTTATTTTTACTTATATTATTTATTTTTTAATAACACGTGTCACTTTTTCGAAGAAAGATTTTACGCTGATGTGGACGCTCTATGGAGCCTCAAAACCTCCCTTTTATTAGTATAGATTTTGTGGTAAAAGTATATATATTCTAGTAAGTAGTAACAACTGATGAATATTTTAGCAAATTCATTATTAAGGAGCCAACACGAAAGACGATTGACGAAGTACTTGGTCAGAAAATCTTAAACTGGTAAACCCAAAACAGTGTTGAAAATACACAATATAGTGGAAAACTAGCTATAAGAAAATTATTGGACTCATTCAAGATTATCATAAAATAAATAATTAATTGCATATATTATGAATCCCTTTGTAATAAAATACTCACCCTAACTTTGTGTTGATCGTTTAGATATTTTCATTATCATGTAACTGAAACATCTAAAATTATGTGAATATAAATTATTACATATAAAAATAAATAAATTATATAAAACTAGATATTAACTAAATAATTAATTTTATTTTTATTAGTTTTATTTACTTTGAGTTGTAAAACTAATGTACATATACTTCTTGCCACACTTTGAAAATTTTATGTGGCTTTAGGAATGTTTTAGAGAAATTTCGATAATCTTATATGGAAAAAGTCAAATTTTAACATAAGTTTAGTTAAATGAAAAATCAACCTATCAGATAAAAAACTTCTAGAGAAATCAACTTGATTTTTTTGTTATAAAGAAAAGTTATCAGATTTCTAAAAAATTCTTATATGAAAACATTCAACATATCCAATTTCAAAGTAACATATACATTGACAAGAAAAAATTTCTCTTTAAAACATAATCTCAAACAACATATTTTTTACTATAATACGTTTTACTACTATTATTAGAAATATTATAAAATATAACTAAAATATTTTTGGGCCATTTTCTAAAATTACAAAATTTACAAACTTTTACTACAAATTCACTCAAATGGAAAGTAGAATAAATTGATAATAAAATTACAACTATCCTGTTATTACTAAACAAAAAAAATTTAAACAATTCTACGGTTATAACTTTTGGAAGTTTTCTCGGGACAATGACTCTTCTAAGAAAAGATTTTTTGAGAACTTTACTTATATATATTGATAGCAAATAAATTGAAATCATGTAAATATAGTATAATTCTAAATCATATAAATATAAATTTAATAAAATTGAATTATTTTCCATATAGATGAATGAATATAGATGGTAAGTCACGAATGTCTATTGTTTAGGCTTTGACATATATGTTCAAGTAATATTGATATTTTTAAGGTTAGATTTTAAAATATTAAATATATCTTTTTTAAATTAAAATTTAACATATAAATATTAAGTTTATATATATTAAAAAAATTATTAGTTGATTTTATGTTTAATAAAATATTTATTTCTGACTTGTTAAACTATGTTTATTTAGAGTTTATGGGTAGAATACCTTTTAAGAAGTCTTCTAAGAAGTTAATTACAAGTAGATTTTTTTAGAATTTTTTTGGAGTAAAGTAAATTTAGGGTTTGAAGACATTTTCAGATGTTTGCTAAATTTTAATATACTAGCATACTTCTTGAGAAGTCTAGTAAAATGTAATGCACTAGTAAACTTTTCGAGAAGACTTTTACATCACATTTAAACCTATTAAAAAAAATCTCTTTATATAATGAGAACTAGATATGACCCGCACGTTAGTACGAGTTTTTTCTGTCTAAAATATTTTAGTTTATGTAAAAAAATTATTAATAAATTAATATAATTTGATGTTATATATAATTTAACTCTATGATAATATTTATGTGGTTTGTAATATTATTACTATAAAATTCTATAATTTTTTTTATTTTTGTAACAAAAATTATTTTGAAAACCTTATATGTAACAATCTATTTTAATTAATTTTTTTTTGTTTCTAAATTTGATATATATATATATATATATGTATATATTGAAACTAAATTAAATTGGACCTACATGAAGAAAATTTTGACTATTACAGATTTTCTTTAAAAAACTATAGTATAATGTATTGCAAAATAATGGGGAATTTGCATTTCTACCACAAGTTTGATACCACTTTGCAAATTTATCTTTAATGAATGACAATTTTCAAAAATACCTTAACTTTTTGATGAAAATATACTTAATTAATTTTTCTATATTTTAATAAAAAATTAGAAACTCAACATCATCCCTTTAACACTACATCCTAAACAATAATCACTAAAGTGTAAACCCAAATGTTAATATATTTTTGATAATATGTATTCTTTTAAAAACTTAACTTATGCTATTTTTAACAATTTCTCCAAAATAATTTTGTAGTAAATATATTATTTTTAAATATTTAATTAGTTTGTATTTCATATTTTGTGTGATTATTTTATTTTATTAGATATCAAACATATTTGAAAACTAAAAGTTATTTATTTATCATGAATATATCTCTAAAATAAGATTCAAAATTAAGATAATAATTTTATCTTATAATTTTAACCAATCTTCTAATTTTGATGTGATATACTGGTTTTTATTATATACTAAAAGTTTTCAAATAAAAAATACTAAATACTTTATCTTATATTTAGTTAGCTATCTGAATTATCTTTTTGAATATTTTTGAAATAGAAGGGAATATTTCTTTCAATTTTTTTAAATATCTTTGTAAAATGTATTTTGAAATATTAATCAGTTTAAATTGTTATTATCAGTAAAATGTAATAAGAATATTTATATAATTTTTAATTTTCCTTTATAAATCAAAACTAACCTAAATTAAATTTTCATTTTTTTAATTATTTTCATCAATGAATTTTTCGGAAATAAAATTTAAAAAGATTCTACAAAGATTTTGTTAGAATTTGCTTTAAACATATTTATTTGTATTTCAATTTAAAAATAAATATATGAAAAGATATTATAATTAAGTTATATAAAATTTGATAAACTTTCTAAAAATAGTCCGAATCAAAAAAATCACACATGAAAAGCCATAACTTCTATTTTAATAGTATAAATTTACATACTCATTTTATTTCTCTCAAATGGTACAACAAAACTTTATTGTTTCTCTATGTGAATTCTTTAATCTCTTTGAACTTAGAGACATCAAACTATTTATCAATTTTTTTTCTCTTTATCTCATTTCTTCTTACCACTTTATCTTTTTTGCAAGTTTTTCATTCCATGATTTTCATCTTCATTTTCTAAAAAGGTAAATCATAAAATTTAATTGCATTTTTGTGTGTTTGCATGTTAGATTTGAATAAACTAACGTGATTGTTTTGTTTATTATTTAAGCCAAAAATTTTTTTTTAAAATTTTTTTTTGTTTTGAAGTTATTTTAACGTTTTTGGATATACATGTTTTTCACATCTTAGAAAAATATGTGAGACTTCAAACTTCATTAATAGACTTCTAAATTGTTCAAAATCATTATGCAAACTACCAAATTTGGTAAGTTTTTCTTTTTTTCACGAATTAAGTTGTAGATTTAACTTAATGTGATTACTATTTTAGTTTTTAATGGATTATCTTTCTCTCTAAAAAATAAGATATAGATCTTTAAATTTTTGACATATTTTTTTTTGTGTTTGTTTAAACAAAAAAAATATAAATATAAATTCGTTGTGACTATAAATGTTTTGTTATTATTTTAGTTGTAAAATTTCTAATTTCAAGCAATATAAAAAGTATTTTTAGTTTTGTGTGTTGAGAGTCAGATAAAAAATATATTAAACTTATTTTATTTGTTTTCTTCTTGTTTAAGTTTAGAAGTTTTATCTTCTAAGTTTTTTTCTGTTTTGAAACTATTTTAAATACTTTTGGACATGTAAATTTTTCAGATATATACATTTTCATTAACAAACTTTAGAGTAGACTTCTTGAGTAGACTTCTTGAGTAGAATTATCTAGAAATTTTCTAATTCACAGTAAAATTTCATTGAAATTTTTAATTTCTTTCTTAAAGTTAGGAAACTTCTTCAACAAGTATGCTAAGCTAAAATGCATTAGTAGACTTCTCGAAAAAATCTTCGAACTCTTGAATATTTTGGACAATTGTGTTCTCAATCATGTTTCACTTCTCGTTTTGGATGTACGGTGATAAAACATGTATGAGAGAAAATCTTGTTTTGATATTTAGTATAATATTGTAGGCAATATATTCATTTTATCTCCGACCTATTACAAAAAAAAAAAAAACTCTTTGTCTAATGCTTGCTCATTCTTTCAAATTCTTGAAATCATAAACTATTGTTTTCATTGTCAATAATGTACTAAAAATTATAAAGTTATTATAGTTCTCAACCTGCTAGAATTGACTATATGACATCACGAGTTATCATAGAGATTGAAAGAGCTAGTCGTCTGCTTCAAATGATGGATTTAACACATTCCTTACATGAGTACATGTTTGCTATCAACCGTCTCAAACTAGATCGGTCATTTAAAGATAAATTGACATTTTCTCCAAAGGCTCTGGTGATTTTAAAAGACATTTTCACCAATGATTCTAGTGATTTTAAAGTTGTTTTAAACGTACTTCTTTAACGAGAACATATAATTGACTTTTACCCCCAAAAAAACATATAACTGATTTTCAAATTTGATTATGATAGTAGCACAAGTTGTGATCTGTGGTAGGACGCAAATCCATACTCAATATTCAAACAAATTATTAGTGAATATTATTAACAGCATATATATATCATGAATCCAGTCAGTAATTTGGCATAATCGTTTAGATGTTACAATTTTCATGTGGTTTAAAGCAAAATTTTGCGAAAATACATATAAAACTGATGTGACATAAATAAACACATATAAAGCTTGGAGTAGTGTTTATGTTTCTCTACAAATAAACTCGGTATAAATGATATAAATAAAAAAGAAAATTGGACTAAAAAAAAACAAAACAAATAAATATTAGTATTTTTTTAGGAAACAATAAATATTAGTATATATGACGTATTTTTGGTTTGATGATGCAAAAATAAAATAGAGATGGAGGGGTTGGTATATAAACTGAGTCCCTATCGTTAAGGATGTCGAGTGTAAAGGTGAAAGACCTCATCCGGTTCGTTTGCTTTGCGTCATAAAATACAACTAGACTCTAACCCCCACATCCGTGCGGGTTTTTGTTTATTTTATAAATATAAAACTTTGATATCACTGTAAACGTTTTAAACATATAATTTACATTTTAGTGTTATATATTGCGTTACTCTATAATCTTATTATTTATCTTTCTTATCCGACATTATTCTATAATAATGCATTAATTATATAAAAAATAGTTGATTTTTTGGTAAATACATTTTATATTTTTTCAACCTATTTATTATAATTAAAAACATTAAAATTTATATTTAAATTGATTTTTTATTAATATTTTAAATGAATTATTAAATTTTAGAGTTTTCTAATAGCATATTTTTGAAAAACATACGAATTAAAAGGTTAGTTATATAATTTATATTTTGTTATAATCATTTTAGTAATTGTATAATTTTTGAATCTCAAAAAAAGATAATATATAATTTTAGATATGAAAGTTTAACAAATGTCGATAATTTTATTTTGTATAAAAATGTACAATTTTTTAACACTAATTTAACAATGAACGATATTTATTTATTTATTTAAATGAAAACATTTATTTCAAATAGTACTTCTATTTTAATATTAATAAACTATACTTATAAAATTTATAAAAGATAGCATATAATTTTATTCTTGTTTCTTAAATTTTACTTAAAATTAATTTACAAAAGTATTAATAGTACTAATTACGAAATTAAATAATGCACTATTTTATAAAAAAATTAAAAATAATAATTAGATTTTGTTAGATTTTCTTCAACTGATTTTGTTTGAAATAAAAATAAATAAATTTATTCTATTAAAATATAATCACGACCTATTGATATATGTGTAGTCTAACAATTATTTTCTAACATCACCTATTTAAAATATAAATCTTATATTTTCTAACTGTTACAAAATAAACCATCACTTTAATTCCATAATTTTAGGGATCCACTAAGTTATATAGTTGTTTCTTGCCATATTTCATATAATTATCAAAAATTAAAATAATTAATTTAATATTAAACACAAATATCATGCCAAAAAATAGAAATCTAAAAATTAAGTTTCTCAAAAATAATTTAAAACAAAAAATAAACTCGCTCTTTGAAAGGGCGGGTCAGAATCTTGTTTATAATTAAAATTGAATCATTAAGATTTTAAAGGTATATATATTTGCTTGATTAAAATAAATAATCAAAAATATCATAATAATAAATCAATGAAATGATTTTACTATGACATTTGCTTAGTAGATTTTTTTGTAGTTCTCTTTTAATAGAGAAAATAATACTTCCATTTTAATATCAATAAACTATAATTATAAAATTTATAAAAGATAACATATAATTTTACTCTTGTTTCTTAAATTTTACTTAAAATTAATATATAATAGTATTAATAGTATTAATTACGAAATTAAATAATGCACTATTTTATAAAAACATTAAAACACTTTAATTAGATTTTGTTAGATTTTACTCAACTGATTTTGTTTGAACTAAAATAAATAAATTAAAATTAAGATTGATTCATTCAGATTTTTAAAAATAATATATATTTGTTTGATTAAAGTAAATAATCAAAAATGTCATAATAATAAATCAATAAAATGGTCTAACTATGACTTTTGTCTAGTAGATACCTTTTGTAGTTCTCTTTTAATAGAGAAGATTTGTGTGATGTATGTTTCCCCTTTTTTTTTAAAATAAAATACAATTTGTAGGGTTCAAATTGATTACGCAAACTATATACATCATATGTACTATATATATATAAGCCTTTTTTTTTTAAGCATAAAACTTTTGACAAGTGGGAGAGAAGACATTTTTGTCCTTTTCTATAGAGATCAATAGTGAACATGGAACGTCTAATACAAAACATCCCGGCTTGATCAACAGTAAGAAGAACACAAGCTGCCACAAACACCCAACGGATGCATAGTCTCATTTCAAAAAAAATATTTGATGGACCCTAATCAATCACCGGAGTTAGGCCTTGGGCCCGAGTACTTGAGGCCCAAAATCATGAGTTCGGTGAAAAGCTGGAGTTCGACTCGTGTGTGCGTGCGCTACCATGAGTAGTTTGTCTTCTTGCATTATGGGATTGTATTCTTACGTTGAATGATCCCTTTCAACTGGATGAATTGGAATCCTTTTCTTCGGATTATGAGCCTCATATTTATATCAGAAAGTGTGCTTATCTTTTAAGATTATGAAATATCCATATGTATCATTACATAATAGTATACATTTTTCTCTTTTGGAGATCAATTTAGATATTATATTTTTTTTTCTCTTTTGATTTAAGAAAAAATATTATTATCTAAACTAATTATCTTAGATTTAAAAAAAAATCATTTATAATGAGAAAATAGCTGGTCCAGAAACCGAAGTCTAGATACTGATGTCATGCTCTTAACTATTGCGATTGATTTGCTCGGTTGCTACTGTATTATCATTCCATATATTAATTTAGAATTAAGTGATTTTTGTATAAATATCATTCATAGATAAGTTGTTAAATTAATTATTATAATTTGATTGATCGATATTTTTTCATGTTTTAATTTATTGTAACACAAAATAAAAGTTTGAATATATTTAAATATTTTTTAATATAATAAATATAATCATATACATATACATATATAATAAATATAATCATATACATATACATATACATATATATATATATATATATATATATGTATATGTATATGTATATGATTATATATATATATATATATATATATTAGATCAGTTTTTAAAATGACTAATATTATTATTAACAAATCATTAAATTTGTATAATTGAAATTTTTATATTAGTTTACATTACAAAATAAAAAAAAATTCATAAATTTCTATTTAAAATGAACATTATCATTACACAGTTAAAATATACATTTAGTGGAATCTTTTTATGATTTTAAACTAACACAACTTTCCTTATAAAATAATATATTAAATACGAAAAATATTACTGTGAATTTGTATTCATAGGAACTGAATCATATATGAAAAATGTCCACATCTTCCTATATATTAATTGAGAAATCACTTAACTGATTTTTGTATATATTTCACTAATAGGTGAGTTATTGGATTAATTGTTATAACTTAATTGGTCGATGCATTTTTAGTTTTAATGTTTTAATTCTATTGTAAAAAAAAAATCTATAATTTTATTTTTTATCTTTAGGAAATAAGGTAGTTAAAATTTCTGATTTTTTTTTTAAATTAGTTTTGAATGTAAAAAAATGAATGTGTTTTCTATTTCAGAAAACAAACTAAATTCAATATTTTAAAAATTTAAAATTTATTACAAACTAAATTTAATATTTTAAAAATTTAAAATTTATTACAAAATTTAAGATTATAAAAAAATTATTTACTTTTATTTTTCAAACAAACAATAAAATTTGAATTTTTGAGATTTTTTTTGTAAATTTTTGAGATTTTTGAAGTTTCATTTGAAATTTATTATTATTTTAACTAAACTAAATAAATTCCGGGTAGTAAAATGAACATAGTTTAAAAGTTTGTATATTTAAATGAGTAAAATAATTAGTTGTAGTGCTAAACTAGATGGCGAAAAAATTTGGGTATTAAAAAGTTTAATGAAATTTAGTTGGAGTATTTTTAGAAAGTTTTCTCTTTTTTCAAACCATAATGTTTTCAAATATTGGACTTTTTGTGTTTGATTTTTGGATATAAAATTAGGCCTATTTAAAAGCTTTTGAGAACTGCAGAGTAGAAGGCCTAGGCCCACGAAAAGCGAAGTGGAAGAGAGAAACCCTAAAACCTAATCAGTCGTCCACTTTTTATATAAAGCGAATCCCTGACCAAAACTAAAAACGGCTCGAAAGCGCTTGAATCATTACAGCTATCTCTGTTATGTCTAGGAATCTTATTAGCTATAAATGTTGGTCGATGTTTTTGGATCCATTACTTTGTTGAGAAAGTGATGATATGTAATTGTCGCCCCAGTCTTATTTGCATCCATTGCGATGGTTTGCAACATGGTGATTGACTATTTTCTCCTGATTCTCTCAAATTTTCAAAAAGATTTGCATTATTCTTGTTTGTGTTTTCTCTAATGATTGTTAACTGGAAGTGAAGAAAAGGCATATAATTGTTTTGTGACACCCAGTCTGATCTGCTTATGCAGAATTGAGTGATTTGCCATGTCTTCTGATCCTAATTTCAATTTTTTTTAATGTTCTTTATTTTTTTATGTTCATTTACTGCAATCAATGATGAATAAAATCGTCCATATTTAATGATAGTCTCATGATTATTAATCACTAGATCACCATCTTTCGCCTGAGATTGCAGTTTACTCTTCAAATGTTTTATAATCACTAGATCATAATCCAAGTGTGTTGTAGTATATTTTTCCCTTTTCACTTGTTTTTTTATCTTTCTTTTGCAGTGTAATTTGGTTGTTCCTTAATAAAGTTATGAGATGGTATCTTAGAAATCAAGATGCCTTTGGATCCGATCGTAGACGGTTAATAGCCTTTGTGACTACTATATCTGGTTAATTGTGGTATCTACATTGATGGAGTTGCTAGTAGCAGTGTGAAATTTTTTCCCTTACTAAGGCCACTGTTTGTTTCCATTTTTTTTCGTCTCGTTGTGTTCATCATGCTGTTGAGGACTGATTTTCTAGGTCAGATAGCAAGAAACATAAGACTTTTTGTGTTTTGTTTGTTCACTCTCTTACAGTGGAAGATGTGATTGAATAGGTAGGTTTCAAAGTCTTGAACGATTTCAGTATATTTAGACAAGCCTTAAAACTAGCTCTTCTGCAGCCTAACCAGTCATAATGCCTGTTTCTGTTTGTACTCTTTGTGATCATATCGGTCCTAGGCCGGTAGCGTATTAAATCTGCAAATCAACCTTAGGACTATTCAACATATATGGTAAGTAGATATGATCATGTTGTGTTGGTATGCCATACAAATATGACAAGAATTTGGTACTAAGACTATTGAAAAAGAGACTCTTTCTTACATTATCCATATTTCTTTTTTTTGATAATGTGTACTTTGTTTTTGGACAACAAGTAGTTGTATATACAAGAGATGTAAAAAATTGCCATATTCATGCTTATTTACAACTTTGTTAGGCATAATTGTTCGGTGTTAGATTTTAGATTTACTATCTAAATCATTTGTTTGTACCAAAAATAATAGGTCAAGTTGTTACTGTTCAACAAATGTGTTACCGTTAACGATCAGAGAAAGAGACGTGCACAAAGAAAGACATGTGTAAGGACGATTCATTGAAAACTCTAACCTCGTTAGCAGTGTTTATGACAAAAAAATTCGAAAAACAGTTTGTGTAAACCAAACGAGCTCATTTTTCATTGTTATCATGAGACAATCTAAAAAAGAGACATGGTTTTGTATTTTCTAAAATAATCTGTCTAATCTGAAACAACTGAATCTTTTACAAACTTAGAAATTGCTACACTCTAAAATACAAACAATTGTTCTTGTTGTTGTAAAGAGCATGGTAAAGAACATCTAGCACTAGAGATTGACATTAACAGAGCTCTTTCTGTATCTCCATCCATTCGTAGTTCGATCAGTTTGATCAAATACTCCAAGAAAACTGAATCAAATGGCAAGGTGATTGGTCCACTTGTTGGGACTTGGGAGGCCAAACTCTTCTTCAGAGATCTTCAAAAGCTCTTGGAAAATTGAGTTGTTCAGGTAACTTAAGGAAAAAGCAAAGCGTGATTTATCCATCGTGTAAACCACAAAACAACCCTTTTCTACTGCGGTTGAGCTGCTAGTAGATGTACTTGATCTTTGGAATGAAATTCTTTTCCGGTGGAGGGCTGCTCTTTGTTGCCATCTTGAGTATCTTCTTTGTGTTCATCATCATTTTCAGGGAAAAGATTTGTTTGAATAGATAAGCATAAGAGATTTATTCAAACAAATCTTTTCTAACTCTTCTTTGTGTTCATCATCACTTGCACATTTTCAGGTACAAAGACATGTGCAAGTGAATGAAAAATGTCGAACTTGTAGGCCCTTGCACATTTTTCATTCACTTGCACATGTCTTTGTACCTGAAAATGTGCAAGTGATGATGAACACAAAGAAGAATGTAACCATCAAAGACATGTGCAAGTGAATGAAAAATGTCGAACTTGTAGGCCCTTTGATGGTTCTCAGAGCATGATTAACCGGGGTCTCTTAAAGTGGGGTTCTTAGCTTTTCTAAGAGATGTATCTTAGCTTTTAACTAAAAAAACCTAAGAACCGTCTCTTAAATAAGAACCATAAGAGCCGTCTCTTACTGGAAAAAATGTAAAAAAAAAAAAAAAAAATTAAAAATACAAATTTTACGTTAAGAACCCACCTTAAGAGACCCGGATTAATCATGGTCTCAGGGAATTTAAAACCACAAACCTCAAAAAGTTCAGTGGTTATGATTCATTCTAGAGTCCTTTAATATTAAATTCTTTTCTTTTTTGGTAAGATAATATTAAATTCTTTAAAAGTCAGGAGAATCCTATAGATTCCTTTAAAATAAAACTTCAGCTCACAAGTTTATCTCTGGGGTGAACTTTAGGTGAAAAATGTTGCTTTTGCTAATCTAACATAGCAGAAAAATATATATTTACAAGCAAATCCGATTATGTCAATACGCTAAAAAGCTTGTGCGTTCTCATTTTATCAATTTTTTTCTGCAGCACCATCTTAGAACTTGTTCTTGTGGACGGTAGATCAAACTGTCTATATTTACATATATTTTGTTGTGTCTAATCTGAAACTTCACAAATTGTCTTTCTTAAACGAGTCTAAACTACAAATAATTTCTGACCTCTATGTTTGTAACACCCGTTCTCGCAGACCGTGGATCATATTATGTGCTATAGGAGGTGCGTTAATATTTCGGAGGTTTGGATGCTTTGTTAACAATCTTACAATCACCACATGACATTTTTTCATGTTTTGACCTCATTCGCACGATATCGTGAATCACTTTCTGATAGATTATCCATTCTCGTTGCGCCTCAATATTCTCTCTCTAAGGGCATAATTAATATAGGTTTCTTAGACTGAGTTTCTTAGGGAATGTTAAAGAAACTGTTTCTTAGTTTTCTTAAGAAAAATTAAGAAATTATTTCTTATTTAAGAGTTTTAGGGACCAATCCTTAACTTTTTCAGATAAAAATTAAAAAACAGTTTCTTAACTTTTCCTAAGAAATCCAACCTAAGAAACCTACATTAATCATGGCCTAACCAATTCGAACTTCCTTTCCTCTCACAGATTTCAAATTGAAAACCCTATTTTCAGATTTTCTTCTACGTCGCGACATAGAGACATCCCCGTATATTTAACAACTGATTTTATAAGTTTACGGCCAAAACTCTTTTTTTTACTTGCCTAGGTCGAGTCCAATTTTAGTAATAACATTCGGGTGGATCTTATTTTAATTGATTGATCAACAAGAAAATTAACATGTCCAAGTTACTAAAATTAAACTTATGATATTAACCACAAAATAGTTTAGTAAAATAGTTTAGTTTGCATAGCTAAACATGTAACAGTGAATATTTCACATAACCACCAATCAAAAACTCATAAAAGTTTACACTATTGAAACCAGTGTCTTGTATACAATTTTCGTCAATGCAAAAAAGGATACAAATATTGGACTAATAATACAAGTAAACAATCAACGTGATCATAAGAAAAAGACAACTTACTCATAAAACTATTTTAAACTTCTCCTTCCTTTGCTATTGCCGATATAATGGTCTCGACCTCTGTAGGACGCCACCATGACTTCTGAACAGAGAGCACTCCTTCTCCATCTTCGGATTGTGTCATTGTTACATTCCATTTCAGAGATTTCACCATCTTCTCAATTTCTCCTATTGTTTCCATGTCATCTCTTACTATGAAAGTCCCTTGTGGTCTAAGAATCCGGTCCACTTCAGCCATTACCGACACCAAGTTGCACCTAAAAGGTTTTGTTTACACATCAGATTTTGCATTCATAAATATGAAAAGGCGACAGAGATGCATATATGTGTGTACTGTGTATATATACATACCTCTTCTTCAGTGCAGAGAAAAGATGATCAGCATGAAGAAGGTCGTAAGTTCGAGGGTAAGTGCTGAATGATTCACACCAGTCATGGTAGATTCCAAACAAACCACGTTCATATATAATAGGAAGTGTATCTGGTGAGTCGATAGGAACTACATTCATCACCCACAGTTTCAGATCCTTCAATGCAGCAGCAAAACTGAAAGCCAGAAAGAGAGAGGGAGTTCATTTAGTAACGGGAACATGGAGAAAATTTTGTACTGGTTAAAGATTTCTTTTTTTCAGTACTTACCCTCCATAGACAGCTCTCATGTCCATCACATTTCTCACATAAGACCAATCGATTCCCATACCGTTGAGGTATGACTTTGAAACAATAGTCTTCCAACGTTCATGGTCTGCTGTGAAATCCTCTTGTGCAGGTTTTCCATATACACCTTCCTTAGAATCCAACCACTGAGGAACTGTCTCTACTCTCTCCGGCCATCTTTCAGGCCAAACTGCTCCACGTTTTGATGAATCTTCTGCCACTTTGTGCATACATGCCTCAAGAGGAACATTCCTGCATCAAACACACATACTTTAGTAACAGAGTTCCATTGCATGACTTGATGTGAGAAAGGGAATAGATAAACTACCAAGCGGCATTTTGATCATCAGTGTCTTTGCATAGAGGTGGCTCGTTTTGAGATCTTTTGATGTAGCATTCATTAGTCATTGGCTTTTGGTAAACGGCAGCACTAACTTCATTCAGTTCATCTTTCTTAATCGTCATTAACTCCCAGCACATTTCCTTTGTGAGCTTCGACATAGCTACGGAACAGAGAAAAGCATCTCACTTAAGTCAATTAAGAACCAATTGGAAACAGTCTTATTCATATCCAAAACAAGAGGGAACAAAATATCCAAACCTTTCCATATGCCAACGTCTTCTTCTGTATTCCTGTAAACTGGAGTCGCCGACCAGACAAAGTAACCACCCGGCCTCAATGCACGGTTCAATTCCAAAAGTAGTTTACCACCTTCAGTTCAGACGACAAAACAGAAGGAAGGTTAATCGATGAAACATAAAAAAAAAAAGATACTAAATTACACTACAAAATGGGAAACTTTGTTACCTTCAAGATGCCAAGGGACTCTACAACGAGCACAATGGATAAGGTCGAAAACAGATCCTGGAAATGGTAATCTCTTGGTTCCCATAACATTTGACATTGCAGGGATACCACGTTCCAAAGCAAACTGCACCTGCGCCTCGTGTTCATCTTTGGGTGCAAATGACAAAGCAAGCACATCTCTGTCAAAAAGATAGCCTCCGAAGCTAGCAACACCACACCCAACATCCAGTATAACACGGGTTCTGTTTCCCCAAGCAATATCAGGATATGACTGCGACACACACATCAAAAATAATGTTAATAGTGAATGAGAAAGTTGTGTAGACACTGAATGAAAGATCAAAATAATAAGTTGTACCTCTTGGAGGAAATCGATATAGTGAAGAGCACCGTTCTTGAACTGAGTACCACCACCAGGGAAGGTTAAGTATTCACCACTCATCTTCACCCAGTTTTGATGTCCTTTGACTTCTGCAAGCTTCATGTGCGGAACATTGTTGTACCAGATCTGCAGCAACACACGACATAAGAATAAATGGGTATCATTGAAGAATAACATAACTGTATTCAACAAGCATTACCTTTTCTCTGCTCGCAGGCCATTTGATGGATCGCTTATACCCTTGGGGAAGAGAAACAAGGCAGCGTGGAGATTCCTCGGGACAATGCCTCTCACGATGTTCATAATGCTTTCTGGCAAGCTTCCTGATAGCTTGCCAATTGTCAAGGCAAGGGATATAGTCTGGTCCAGCAGTCACATTGCAGACTTTCCATTTGATTGAGGAGACTTGAGCTTTCTTCTCGTTCTGTGACTCAACCAATTGGGTAGACCAAGCCCCGCTTCCAGTGCTTGACTCCTTTGTAATTTCAGCCTGGTCACCAGCTGGGAAGACATCCTTACTCTTCTCAGTGTTCTCTTCAGTACTTTCACCATCAGTCTTTTTCTCAGTGTTTTCTTCAGTATTCTCCTCGGTTCCATTACCATCCTCGGATTTGTTTGCTTCCGAGCTCTCTTCAAGTTGTGTCTTCTCCTTTTGCTTCGTTTCATCACTTTCTGGTTCCGTGTCTTTCTCACCCTCCCCATCTTTTCTATCCCCTTCACCATTTTTGTCTTCAAATTCCTTTTTCTCCTCAGCCTGCTCTGTTTTCTCACCAGAGCTCTCAGGATCAGGCTTCTCTTCGTTGCTCTCTGTCACAACTTCCGTCTCCTCACTCTTGGAACTTCGATCAACTTCTTCATTAGTGGAATCACTCTTAGTGGTAGAAGTTTCCACATCTTTAGTAGTCTGGCTTGAAGACAAGTCAACAGACTCGGTAGGGGCAGACCAGGAAGACATGAACATCCAAGCCCCAACCAAAGAGAGAGAAACAATCAAAACTATGGTAATGGTTAAACCATAGCCTGATGACTTCTTCCCGTCTACACGAGAATATTTCCCCATTGCCATGTTCCGGCACAACTCTAGTCACATGCACCTGCAAAACCAAAGAGAATACATTAACTTTAAGTAACAGAGTAAAACCATCTAAAAGAATGTTTAGAAGAAGCAATGGAAGATCTACAATGATGTTGGGGTTCCTAAACGAAATACAAGTAAACCATGGTCAACGCTATTGAGTAATGACTACTAGAGCTTGTTTCTTTAAGCTTAGTTTAACTCCAAGTTCTGAGCTTAATCACATGAACAATATGTACCATAGAACACAGAGCAGAGATGACATATGACTAAAAAATTAAACTAAAAATTAAACATAAACACTAGGGTAAATACTTAAACGAAGAGATCAAACATTAGCCAAAACTCAAATCATAATACTTTAAACTAACCTAAGAGCAAGTTAAACAAAGGAGAAGCATCTATGAATCTTGCATTTACAGAAGTACCCAGAAGCAAGAACATAAATAGAAAGAAACATACCAAAGAAAGGGTGTTGGCAAGCTTCAGATCTCTCCAAAGATTGCAACTTTATGAACAGAGAGAGAAGAGAGTAAGATAATTCTCCAGATCCGGTTCTAGTAGAGAGAGCTAGAGAGTGAATGATACAATGATGGATTTAGATTTGCTCTTATATTTTTCTCAGAGCAAGCAAGTGGCGAAGCAAATCATACAAGTATACAAATCCTAGTAGTGTGTTACGGCCTTAATATACCAGATTTTGGATCTGATCTCCACCAAAATTTAATATTTTTTGACTTTCCTCGTTTTTTTAAAAAAATAATTGAGAAACTTCGTTTTCGAAGATCTGTTTATACGCTGATCCACCGACACGGACAGCTAAGCTATCTATCGAGTATGAACGATGTTTTAGTTCACACGCGTGTTAGGGAAACAGTTAAGCTCGTGATACGGCCCATTAGGCCCATTGTTGCTAGGTTTCGTGTTAGCCCATATTGAGAATTTTAGATCCGATCTGGCT